>BROE01000008.1:1522021-1561486 GCA_036571765.1 Plecoglossus altivelis | reverse complement strand
TCCTTCCTTCCTTCCTTCCTTCCTCCCCCCTTCCTTCCTTCCTCCCTCCCTTCCTTCCTTCCTTCCTGATAGTTCTCAGCTGGTGGAGACACAGTCTGGACAGGTCAGGTACAAAACACACAAAGCACTCTTGCCCTTTGACCCTGCAGTTTGCAAGCACCCAAGGTGACCTCTCGATGACCCTGTAACCTTTCACCTGTCACCTGTCACCTGTCACCTGTCAGCGACACAGACGTGAGCTTGGGTCCTGGTGAACAGCAGACCTGGTTGCTGTGATCGTCACACGGTCATAGGCCAGCACGTTTGTTCAGCAGCATGACATCACCGTGTCGCTCTTCGACATCACTTCCTCTTTCACGGATCTCTAACACACACACATTCTCTCTCTCCAGCACCACTCCTGCAATATGCAATTTCACAACAAAACCAGGATTGCACATCCATCTTGATTGTGAGATAAGAGTATTCATCTGAAAGCAACTATTCACCCCAGATAAAATCGTGTTATGTGTATGTGTCTATATGTGTGTGTGTTCAGTGGTGCACCAATCACATCGGACCAGGAAGTGACTCTGCCTTCCCCAGCACTGTCCAATGGTGTCACAACCCCTTCCATTCACATCCACCAATCACAACCGACCACTGTGGACTTGACCAATCAGGCGCAGCCTGAGGAGAAGGAGGCTAAACCCAGTTTTTCTCAGCTCTTGACAGGACATGCTGTTCTCCCAATCAGAATCCCCTCTCCTCATGACCCACCTGTTAAAGTACACTTTCAACCAATGAAATCACTCGCTCCTCAAGAACATCTGGATAGTCCTTATCGCCCACCAATCAGAACGTCAGACCAGTCACCTGTTGCCAGGTCAACCCAGACCCCTGCAGGTCACCTCCTCCATCTACCAGCCAACCAGACCCCAACTGGTACCCTCCCAGAACAGGACCAGACCCAGCAGCCCAGAAGCCCTGGAGAACTGGGCCAGAACCAGCCACAAACTAGGCCAGAACCAGACCAGATTTATCCTCAAATAATCTTAGAACCAGACCAGCACCACCCACAAATCAAGCCTGAACCAGACCAAAACAGCTCAGCTGGTACCAAACCAGAACCACACCAGCCTAGCTCTACTGGTACCAAACCAGACCCACACCATGCTAGCTCTGCTGGTACCACTCCAGAACCACACCAGCCTAGCTCAGCTGGTACCAAACCAGACCCACACCAGGCTAGCTCTGCTGGTACCAAACCAGAACCACACCAGCCTAGCTCAGCTGGTACCACTCCAGAACCACACCAGCCTAGCTCAGCTGGTACCAAACCAGAACCACACCAGGCTGATTTGCCTTCCATGAGGGAGACATCCTACCTCACTGTCCCAGATGACAGCCCTGCTCTTGCCGGCCTCCATCCCCAGCCTCCCACCCCCCAGCCTCCCAGCCCCCAGCCTCCCAGCCCCCAGCCTCTCAGCCCCCAGCCTGCCAGCCCCCAGCCTCCCAGCCCCCGGCCTCCCTCGCTACCTCACAGACACAGGTACACATCAGCACAGTGGACATTTGAATCATTTCAATCGTCTTGTAACAGTGTTTCAGTAGAAATGCTCTGTATTTAACAGGCATTGTGCAAAGTAACCATCTAAGCCACCAGGAAAGATGTAGCAATAACAGCATCTTAACTAGCATAAAGTAAAAACATCAGTTGTGGTTTCAAGATAGTAAACCACAACATTTGGGCTGTACCCTGTTGGTGCTGCAGTTCCCCTCTGTCACCACCAGAGGGCAGAGGGCGCTATGGAGAGACGTCCACTTGCTCCGAGGAAGAGGAAGACCACCCTGTGACTGGTCTTTTCGCTGTCTCACCTGGTCTCAGGTATTCACAGTGCTTTGCTACAGGAAATACAAAAATCAAAGGATTCAAATGAAATTAAAAACATCAAATTAATACATTATCCCTGTAACGCCCCAGCGAAACTTTAACATCCTAATCATCAATGCCGCTATCTTATAAACTTTAGAAGTGCCCTTTTCTGTATTTTCAGGTCTACATATAATATGTAACTACCACTATATCATATACAGAACTACTATCACTAATGTAGTAGAGGAATGGCATTATCATGAATCTGTCTGATCCTAAACCTCACCTCAACAAACTGTGTGTGGGAGTACTTGTGTGTGTGACTGTGTGTGTGTGTGTGTGTGGGAGTACTTTGTGTGTGTGACTGTGTGTGTGTGTGTGGGAGTACTTTCTGTGTGGCGTGGACTGTTGTGTGTGTGTGTGTTGTGGGATGTACTTGTGGTTGTGTGTGGAATACTTGTGTTGTGGTGTGGTGGGAGTACTTGTGGTGGTGGTCTGTCTATGTGTGTGTGTGTTGTGTGGAAGTACTTGTGTGTGTGTGTGTGGGAGTACCTGTGTGTGTGTGTGTGTGTGAGTACTTGTGTGTGTGGGAGTACCTGTGTGTGTGTGTGTGTGTGTGTGTGTGACCAGGAGGAAGCTCCTGATGAACCCGCTGGGGTTCCTCCCCCGAGGGGCCCCCTGCCCTCCTCCCCTCACCCCCAGTGCCCCCACCCTGCCCAACCGCAACACACTGGCTGATGTGTACAGACCTCTGCAGGCCAGGTACACACTGTGTGTGTGTGTGTGTGTGTGTGTGCGTGCGTGTGTGTGTGTGTGCAATAGAGACACAGGTGCAAAGGAATAAACCACTTTCCATCCTTCACTCCTCTCATCTCCTCTTTTTCCTTACATTGCTTTTTTCTGTTCCTCCTTTCCATTTCTCCTCCTCTCCTCTTCCTCTCCATCTCTCCTCTCCATTTCTCTTCTTCCTCTCCATCTCACCTCTCCATCTCTCCCCTCTTCCTTCCCTCACTCTCTCCATCTCTCCTCTTTCCTCTCATCTCACCTCTCCATTCTCTCCCTTCCTCGCCATCTCTTCAATCCACCTCTCTTCTTCTCTCTCCATCTCACCTCTCCATCTCCTTTCTCTTCCTCTCTCTCACCGCTCTCCATCTCTCCTCTTCCTCTCCATCTCTCCTCTCCATCTCTCCTCTTCCTCTCCATCTCACCTCTCCATCTCTCCTCTTCCTCTCCATCTCACCTCTCCATCTCCTACTTCTCTCCATTCTCTCCTCTTCCACTCTCTCCTCTTCCTCTCCATCTCAACCTCTACCATCTCTCCTCTTCCTCTCCATCTCACCTCTCCATCTCTCCTCTTCCTCTCCATCTCTCCTCTCCATCTCTCCTCTTCCTCTCCATCTCTCCTTCTCTCCTCCTCCTCCTCTCTCCTCTCCATCTCTCCTCTCCATCTCTCCTCTTCCTCTCCATCTCTCCTCCTCCTGTCCATCTCTCCTTCTCTCCTCCTCCTCTCTCCTCTAGCCCTGTACTAGCTCTGCCCAGTTCCCCCCTGGGGGCGGTATCTCAGTCCTTATTGGACGCTCTGCTGATCACGCCCATCTCCAAAGCCCCGCCCCTCCACCTGAGAAAGAAGAAGCGGCGCAGCGTGAGCGCCCTCCACCTGCCCAAGAAGAAGAGGTAGACAGGATATGACATCACCGGGACAGGAAGTGAACATGCCCCACAAGGCAGAGATGTGGGACAGAATCAGTTAACCTCTCATATGAAACACTGTGTGATACTACATCCATTTAATAACCCTTTTATTTTTGTTTTTTTGTACCTCAACAAGACTAACATTACGACAACAAGGAGTTTGTCTTTCGGGGTCAGAGATTGTAAAGTAGAAAACAGAAACAGCAAACCAAGCACAGTCACCACGCATCGTCCTGGCAACGGCTGTGTTCTGTTGGATCTAGTTGCCGCGGTAACATGCGTGTTGTGTCTCCACGGTGACCCCATGGGCTGGCCGTGTTCACAAGACGGAACATGTCTTCTCAGGAGCTGAGGAACACCAGTGCTAAAGGCTACAGCAGCCAGCTATGCTGCACACATGAACCTCCAGTCTCTGCTCCCTCTCTCCCTCCTTCCCTCTCTCTCCCTCCCTCCTTTTCCCTCACTCTCCTTCTCCCTCTCCCTCCCTCTATCCCCTCTCCCCCTCTCCCTCCCTCCTTCTCCCTCTTTCCCTCCATCCATCATGACCCTCCAGACCAGCAGCACACCTGTGCTCCAGTCTTCCAGATGGTTCTAACTGCTCCTTATTGGATCACGCCAGCAGGTCTCTGGATTAGACTACTCCCCCATCTCCTCTAATTGACCTGATTGGTGGAGTATATTAACAAGCTACCCTGTAATTGGCTGTAACGAATGGAACCTTGGGGAGGATCTGTTTCCTGTTTCCTGTTAAGTGCTGTTAACCCACCGTGATGGCTTGGCTAACAGAAGCCCAGTTGATTCGATTTCCCCTACGTACCACATGGGTGGGGTTAGCACCTTTGCAGCCATCCTGCCGGGTCCTGGAGTGAGAACGTGCAGTGTGCTGTCAGGGGGGATTAGCTCGGTGATGTGTCGTGTGTGTAAACAGGTAACCCAATCAAGGGAACGGAGAGAGATGTCTGCAGCTGTCTGGTTTCCCCCGGCAACGGTTAGATCAGCGTGCTCGTTAGAGACAGATTCAAACGACGACTGAGATCAACTCGTTCATTCATCATGGTGCGCTTAGCGGCCAACAGCCCGTGGGACAGCATGACGATGTCATGAGAGTGTGTTTGTGTTTGGCTGTGTGTGTGTGTGTGTCTGCATGTGTGTGTGTGTCTGCACGTGTGTGTGATGATGTTAACCTTTTAACGAGGACTTTTGTTGCGGTTGACGACACAAAGCACCTTTGCATCCCATAATATCCACTTTTATTACCTTTGCTTGACCTAAGGTCAGTTCTTCTCGTTTTCTAACTGTTTCTGGTTCAGTATCGTGTTCTCTCTCTCTCTCATGCACTCCTCATCCTGTCCTTCTCCTCTCCTCTGTCCAAGAGTGTCATGGCACCAGTCTTTAACTGACCCAGGTGATCCCAGTCTCTCCACCCCGGTCAATGCTGTCTATCTATTTAGGTAAATATCCTCTCTCGTGAACAGTCACTCTCTCTCTCTCTCTCTGTCTCTCTCTCTGTCTCTCTCTCTCTGTCTCTTTCTCTCTGTCTCCGTCTCTGTCTCTCTGTCTCTTTCTCTCTCTCTCTCTCTCTCTCTCTCCGTCTCTCTCTCTCTGTCTCCGTCTCTTTCTCTCTGTCTCTCTGTCTCTCTCTCTCTCTCTGTCTCTCTCTCTGTCTCTCTCTCTGTCTCTCCGTCTCTTTCTCTCTCTCTGTGTCTCTGTCTCTTTCTCTCTCTCTCTCTCTCTTACGCTGCCCCACAGAATGTTTGCCCCCTCAAGGGACTAAAGGTGACATTGAGCAAACTAGAAGAGACCCTTATCTTGCAATCTTGGGGGTAGGGTGAGCATTTGTACTTGCTCAGATTGTGTATGCACAGATTGTGCGTTAGGTGCATTTCAGGAGCTCAAAAATACCACTAGCAGGTTGCTGAGTTGGGTCATTGATCATGTTTATGACTGAGAGACTGGTTCAGGTCTCTTGCCTCAGAATGTGCGTTTGGGTAATATTTGGTTTGTTTACCTCCGGATTGCTTTGCATTTCATGCTCAAGCGGTTATTACATAGTATCACCAAGACCTATGGCTAGCCATAGAAAAAATTGATCTTCTCTTTCCTCTTATCCCCAGACTTCCTTCAAACAACCCATTTTAGATCTTATTCCCAACCATAGGTGAAATTCATGTTCAAATCTCCACTCCCACTATCACTCTTTTTTCCGCCACTAGTTCGTCAAATCCTTCTCTCCTCAGGTTTTTCTACACCTGGTCACTATTGTTTTACCATCTATGCCATCTGTCGTCTCCATTCCTCTATTCTCGCTGAATCTCTCTCTGCGACAGGGATTGCAGTGCCCCGGCTTGTTCCATTTAGGGGTCACGACGGGTGACTGGATGCCCTGAACCCAGAGCCTTTTCGGGTAATATCGGCTACGGGCTATGCATCCTGCTCTCTTGCGACTGGGCTATCAGTCTTCGCAGTGCTATTCTACCTCTATCGTCTTTTTATATCAAAGAGGGTCAAAGTCGTACAGGTATCAATTAGCTGAATACTGTTTACCTAAAAAGACGACATTCGCCTACTGTCCACATGCCTGGTCATATCCTCTCTCCTCTTCTACTATGCAGTTTTCAATGCCAGCCCGTAGTATATGCAGTGGAATCACTTGCTATAGTCTGGGAGTACGGCGATGTGAGCAACTCAAAAGACCGTAACTCACACCGAATAAGCATCGACACGCACATTTACGTGGGTGCCCCTACTTTTAGATTTTACCTCATCTATCTCGACTCCATGTGTCGACACTAGACATGTTGCTCCAGTTAAGGTTACTGTCTTCAAGGTAATAAGTAACACATTGAAATGGCTTCGTATCCCACAAAAATACGCCACATTCTGACCGCGAATAAGCAGAGTAATTTCCTACGAGATTTCAATGTTTTTCCTCTTATGCTCTGTCTCATGCTTCAAGGTGACGGCTCTCCCCTCACATTTCGTGCTCTGCGGTACTACTCCACACACTTATACCACAGGGGCAGCCCAATCAGACCTTCATTCTGGGGTACCACACACACCCCACCCACCAAACACCACAATCATTTAGTCAATATATTAGCACGATGCGTAGCGTGATTAGAAGCTCTCTTCAACGCAGTCGTCCTTTATGTTGTATTAAATAGTCTTGATATTGGAAAAGGAGTCGCTCGCTTTATACATGACAAAATAGGATAGTGGGAAAAAGAAATGCCAGCGGCAAATAAACTGAAGAAGATATCAGTGCTATGTAGCGCATCTGCATACGCCAGTTTGATACGCGAACAGTAAACTGCATTACGACTAGAACACACACCTCGCCATCAGATTTTCTACGCCTTGGAAGACGATAAACATCACCTTGTGTCGATAGAAAGTACTTTTCTTCAGAGACGACATTGTTTGAACATGCTCTTATACTGTACACATATATACATTATCTGATGCTAGAAATAAGCTACTACTCACACTCACTCGCTACTAGTCTTCTGGCAGATGTGTGTGTATACGATGTGTGTGTGTGAGATCTTATAAGTAGGATGCTGATGTGTGGGATTTAGTGACAGCTCAGCCATGGTTAGGATTTGTGATAGCACATCAGGAGGGGTTAGTGAGAGTGTGCTACTGTCAGGTTAGATACGCCTCTTCGCCTATGATGTGCGCTCGCGCTCGCTGACTCGATGGAGTGGGGTTGCGATCGGCTGTATTGGCCTTTGTGGTGTGCCTAGCTGATGCACAGACTGGACACCTCTTGGTTCCACAACGTCTCAAATGGCGAATAGACGGTTGCAGCTGGTTGCGGTTGGCGTGGTGTGGGGTGGTGTGTGTGTGTTTGGCGTGGGTGTGAAGTGCTTAGTAGTCTTTGATGGGTGGTTGTGGTGTGTGACTGGGAGGTTGTTGGTCTGTGTGTGGCATATGGTGTCGCTAGATTGGGTGCTAGTATGGCGGGAGCAGGCAGGCACGTCATCGACACATACTGGTCGCCAAGCCACTAAAACCCGCAAACGCAGGACTACATGTGAGCGAGCATGAGCTCATCTCGCTATGGGGAGCTGAACACACAGACATTTAAGGCACGCTCGCGGTGGGGAGACTGGATCTCGAGCCATTGAGGAGACTCGAGCTTGCGACTTACATCAGAAGTCACATGAAATAGACACAGATTGCTCTGTTCGCTAGTGTGTGGGTGTGTGATCGATATAGACTGTGAGATCGACGCTGGTTTAAGTGGTAGCTAGACGAGAAAGGCATGCATATGGGAGTAGAGAGAGGATGAGAGAAGAGGCATACAGGAGAGACGCACGCGCACATACGGAGACGGAGAGGCAGATAGAGATACTGCATGTCACCAGCACGCCACGCAGAAGAGACACAGACAGAAGACACGAGTTAGAAAAAGAGACACGACGCGAGGGAGAAGAGGGAGAAGGAGGAAGGAAGAGAGAGAGAAGGTGAGACGTAGGAGCGTCTCTACCATCCACTCGTCATATAGGAACCGGTTCACGGGTTGGAGAGAGATATTTAGACTCACTATCTTCTCAAGACACTGCTCATTCCTCAGAGGAGCTCTCATTTATTCTAACCACACATATTGATATTGGGGTCAGAACGGGGCATGGGTGACAGGCGCGCGGGGTAGGACGAGGTGGTAGTGATCGGGGTCGGAGGTGACAGGTTTGAATCCCATCCACCTCCGTCGAATGGGCCTCCAACTTGGCATCACTCTCCTCGTGACGTGGAGGATAGGTGCTTGTTTTCGGTCTTTAGTCGGCGAGGACATGCTGCGAGTCTCAGGTCTCTCGAATGGGCTCCTAGCTCAGAGGCTGCTGTTAAGCACTGTATGTTCAGCTGTCCTGCTCTCAGGCTGGGAGACGGATGCAGGCTGATGGGTGGTCTGTCTCGTGTCTGTCAGAGCACTCCAGCAGCTGTCAGGTCTCTAGGCCGGTAACACGTGGTGATCTGAGATCGCGCCTGATTTATGCCCGGGGGGGTGGAGCTCTGAGCCCCTGTAGCTGGGGGGTGGAGCTCAGAGCCCCTGTAGCTGGGGGGTGGAGCTCAGAGCTGAGGAGAGATTGGCTGAACATCAACAGGTTACTGGTTCACATTTTATTTTGGTCAGGTGGCTCTCAGCCTGTGATGATGTGTTTCCTGTGACTCTGTTTCCTGTGATGATGCGTTTCCTGTGATGATGTGTTTCCTGTAACTGTGTTTCCTGTGATGATGTGTTTCCTGTGCCTCTGTTTCCTGTGATGATGTGTTTCCTGTGATGATGTGTTTCCTGTGATGATGTGTTTCCTGTGATGATGTGTTTCCTGTGATGATGTGTTTCCTGTGATGATGTGTTTCCTGGGTTGCCATATGTTCCTTGGTGTATTGTATTTGTGGGCGGTGGATGATGTGTTGTGCTGTGGAGGATGTGTTTCTGTTGATGACTGGGTGCTTCCTGTCCGCTTACACGCTGAACCTGCCAGCTATAGACATGATTCAAACAGCGAGCCAGGAGACACACGAGTATCGTCGCCAGTGACCGACCCATATGACGCTCGAAGTACGGAGTCCCTTAGCGGAAACCAATCGATTCGGTATACGGAGATGTGTGAGATGTGTTGTGAATGTGTGTGTGCTGTGTCTATGTGCTCGCGTGTCTTAGTCGCGCTCGCTGGTGTTTCTCGTAAATGTGTCGCTTGTTTCGATGTTGTGATAGTAGAATGTTCTCTTGTGTGGTGGTTTTATGTAGTGTGTCTGTGCTCGCGCTCGCTCAGATAAATTGGTTGGTGTGTGTTGTTTGTTGGGTGTAGAGTAGAGTAGGTAAGATGGATGATAGTAGAGTTCATGATAGGAGTGTGTGTAGAATGTGTGTGTATTCCATCATACTAAGTTGCATCTGCCCGTGGCGTAAAACAAGCACACACTCAGCTGCGGGCTTATACAACTGGGCCCACCTCTGGTTCTCCCATCTTCAAGCCTACTGGGGAGTGCACGACACCACCAATGGTGACAGCAGACAGGAAATCCATGTTATATGTACCACAGGAAATCGATGTTATATGCAAACCACATGACATTAGGCCTGGTCCCAAACACACCTGAGTTCAACAGGTCCTCTGGGAGACCCTCGAGTGTGTTAGCTGGAATTAACAGGGAACGCCATTAGTAATGGACTCGTGTCTGTTTTGATAAGACCAAGCTATAAAACGCTTGCTACCTAAAAATAGATTCCCCACCCCCTGAACAAAATAAACTCAAGTTTTAAAGGGAATGAAATAAAAAAGTCTCGAGCTCTGAATTTTCAGAATGATTAATGTGTTTTCCCTCCTTGTTAAAAAGGAATTATCCTTTTGGCGTAAATGTTTAGTTAGCGATCCAGAGCAGGGTTGGTGTTGTGATTTAGTTAGAGGGAGGGCAAGGCTATTTTTCCATGGGCGAAGCGTTGTGAGACACTCACTGGGGTTTTCCTTCAAGTTTCTAGGATCTTGGTAGAAGCAGAATACTGTAGGAGGGATACAGCAGGGCTGTCATATGCACGGGGGCTGCTCAAGTTGGTGTGAAGAACTATGTTTACTGTAGGGTGTGTGTGTGTGTGTATGTGTGTGTGTGTGTGCATGCCTGAGACTACAGATAGCCTTCATGTTCTCTAGCCCCCAGCCCTAGCCCCCAGTCCTAGCCCCCAGCTCCCCAGCCCTAGCCCCCAGCTCCCCAGCCCCAGCCCTAGCCCCCAGCCTCAGTCCCAGGGTAGTGTTAGGATTAACCCTGGGCCAGGTGTCTGTCCTGCCTCCAGGAATGTGACCAGGCTGACTCCACTGATTGTGGGTTTAACTGACTGTCCATCAGCTTCTCACAACCACAACCACACCTACACACACACACAGACACACATTCACACACACACACAGAGACACACACACACACGCAGACACACAGACAGACAGACATAGACACACACACACACACAGACACAGACACACACACACACACACACACACAGACACACACACACAGACACACACACACAGACACACACACTCTTTCAGCACCGTGTGTGTTTGTGTTTTCTCCTCAGCTGTCAGTGTGGTGTGCAGGCATCAGGTGGTGTTGAAACCTCAATATGTCTCAATGCAAATAAATACCTTCTCCCCCCTTTCACCCTCCTCCCCTTTTCTCCTCTCCCCTCTTTCAACCTCCTCCCCTTTTCTCCTTCTCCCCCCTTTCAACCTCCTCCCCTTTTCTCCTCTCCCCCCTTTCACCCTCCTCCCCTTTTCTCTTCCTCCCCCCTTCCCCCCAGGTGTCTCCAAACCAGGTCATAACACTGGCATCACCACCCCGTCTTTCAACATTCGAGGTGGTGTTGCCATGGTTCCCAAAGGCTTGGTGGTTCCGGAACGGCCCGTCCCCCAGCCCCACCCTAAAGATGAAGCCTCCCTGGTCCAGAGGGCAGAGCACATCCCTGCCGGAACCAGAACACCCATGTGTGGTCACTGTGACCAGGTCATCAGGTAGAGTTGTATTGCCTGCCCTGTTAGTGTGATCCGTATCCAGGACGAGACACTCAAGACTGGGGGCAGGCCCCAGGCGAGTCCCAGGCTGTAGATAAGGCCTACCTGCTGGTGTCAGGTTCACCTTGACATTAGCCCAGTTAGATCTGGTAAATAGAACATGATCACAGTGAGCAGGAGAGGAGAGACAGAGAGTTAGATCCCCTATCTCCTAGTTTCTACCTCCTAGCTCCTAACTTTACCTCCTACCCCCTACCTCCTAGTTTCTACCTCATAGCTCCTAACTCCTACCTCCTACCCCCTACCTCCTAGTTTCTACCACCTACCTCCTAACTCCTACCTCCTACCCCCTACCTCCTAGTTTCTACCTCCTAGCTCCTACCCCTACCTCCTAGTTTCTACCACATACCTCCTAGTTTCTACCTCCTAACTCCTACCTCCTACCCCATACCTCCTAGTTTCTACCCCATACCTCCTAGTTTCTACCCCATACCTCCTAGTTTCTACCTCCTAGCTCCTAACTCCTACCTCCTACCCCATACCTCCTAGTTTCTACCCCATACCTCCTAGTTTCTACCTCCTAGCTCCTAACTCCTACCTCCTACCCCATACCTCATAGTTTCTACCTCCTAGCTCCTAACTCCTACCTCCTACCCCATACCTCCTAGTTTCTACCCCATACCTCCTAGTTTCTACCCCATACCTCCTAGTTTCTCCCCCTACCTCCTAGCACCACCCTCCTATCTCCTGCCTGTTATTTTTTAGAAACACGAGATGCTTCCAAACCAACAAATCAGAAGGCTCCATATTTATTTCCTTCATTCCTTTACTTCAGCGTGACTCCCATGTCAAAGGTCAAGACAGGCCTTCCAACGACTGTGCCCGCGGGCCGCGAGCTCATTAGCGAGACGGTAGCTAACACCGGCGGCTAACGCTATCGATTCCGGTGTAGGTTTCCCAGCAGGCTTGAGGGGATAGAGTGTCAGCAGGATCGCTACGATCGCTAGCTCCATGTCAGGATGGTGTCAGTAGCTGATCCAGTTAGAGGAGCTGCTGTGGCCATCAGATTGGCTCCTGGTTGTTATGTTTTCCCACTTTGGTTAATCAGCCTGTTTGTAAGGGATGGGGTTCAGGTGACTGGGCTCTGGGCTCTGGGCTCTGGGATCTGGGCTCTGGGCTCCAGGGTGGAGGTACTGTAACAGAGGTGGTTCATTGACCAGCATTCATCAGAAAGTATTTGTATAGTTTGTATAGTTTGTATTTTTTAGTTTATGTATAGAATTTTTTTAAATTATAAGTATATTTTTACTTGATTGTTGTATGCCTGTACTTATGTAGCCCCGTGGCTCTGCCCCAGATGTAACAGAGGTGGTTGGGTGACTGGGTGTTTGACTGTGTACCAGGGGTCCGTTTCTGGTGGCCATGGGGCGGGCGTGGCACCCTGAGGAGTTTAACTGCACTCACTGCAGGACGTCGCTAGCGGAGGTGGGCTTTGTGGAGGAGCAGGGCGTGGTCTACTGTGAACACTGCTACGAGGAACTACTGGCTCCCACCTGTGGACGCTGTCAGATGAAGATCCTGGGGGTGAGACGGACACACACACACAGACACACACACACAGAGACACACACACACACACACACACACAGAGACACACACACACAGAGACACACACAACACACAGACACACACACACACAGAGAACACACACAAACAGACACACACACACGAGGACACACACACACACACACCACCGACACATACACACACAGAGACACACACAAACACACAGACACAGAGAGACACAACACAACACACACACACAGACATACACACACACAGAACACAACGCAGACACACGACACAATACACACACACAAAAGACACACAGACACACACAGACACTCTCTCTTTCATACACTCACACACACATCACAGACACACACACACAGACACACCCACAACACACACACACACACACCACACACACGCTGTGGGAACTGAAGCTACAACCTGCTCACCCATGAGATGTCATCATGTGTTCCTCACCCCCTCTCTCCCTCCTCCCTCTCACCCCCCTCCCTCTCACACCCTCTCTCCCTCCTCTCTCCTCTCCCCTCCTCCCTCCCTTTCTCCACCTGTGTTTCTCACACTTTCCAAACAGCTTCCCCATCTCCTTTAACCCGTTTTCTCACTCCCTTGGTCTTTAATCCTTCTTTTTCCTTCATCCCCCCATCCCTCCATCCCTTCATCCCTCCATCCCTCCATCCCCCCATCAGCCTCAGTGACCTCCCCTGCTCTCTCCGTTTGACCGCTGGGAAAGCGATGTGTTGTGTTCTGTGTGTGTGTGCTTAAGCCTTGTCATGTGATGGTGGAGAGAGAGAGGCAGAGTGACTGGATGAGTGTGGCAAACCAAGACTGATGCTTGGGCTGGCAAGGACGATTTCAACACACACTCTAACACACACAGTAACACTCATACTCTAACGCTCACTCTAACACTCACACACACTCTAACACACTCACTCTAAGACACACACTCTAACACACACAGTAACACTCACACACTAACACACACACTAACACTCACACACACTCTAACACACTCACTCTAAGACACACACTCTAACACACAAACACTGCACACACTCACCAGAAACACACTAACACTCACACACACTCTAACACACTCACTCTAAGACACACACTCTAACACACACAGTAACACTCACACACACTCTAACACACTCACTCTAACACATACACTCTAACACACTCACTCTAACACATACACTCTAACACACTCACTCTAACACATACACTCTAACACATACACTCTAACACACTCTAACACACTCACTCTAACACATACACTCTAACACATACACTCTAACACACTCTAACACACACTCACAAACTCTGTTACCTGTTTTTGTTGTCAACAGGAAGTGATAAACGCCCTGAAGCAGGCGTGGCATGTCCACTGCTTCCTGTGTGCGTCCTGCCAGCAGCCAATCAGAAACAACACCTTCCACCTGGAAGACGGAGAGCCGTACTGTGAGCAGGGTGAGCAGGAACACACTCTCACACACACATACATACATACACATACATACACACACGTCAACACTCACACACACACATACATACACATACATACATACACACACACACACACACATACATACATACACATACATACACACACGTCAACACTCACACCACACATACATACACATACATCATACATCACTTATTCTTCACCATCACTACCACTCCACTATAATACATACATACCACATACATATACCTCAACCACCTCACACATGAACACACATACATAAACATACATTACATACTACACACACACACACACCTATACACTAACATTCTTCAAACACATCACATACCACACACACACACATCACACTGCACACACACACATAACACAAACACAAAGGGTTCACACACAGGGTTCAGTAACACACACACACACAACAACACTACCACCACATATACACACACCACACACATACAACGCACACACTCCATCATACACACACACACACACACACGTCAACACTCACACACACACATACATACATACACATACATACACACACGTCAACACTCACACACACACGTACACACTCATACACACTCACACACTCACACACATACACACTCACACTCATACACACTCACACACTCATACATACACACTCACACACATACACACACACCCATACACACACACACACTCATACACACTCATACACACTCACACACACACATGCACACACACACATGCACACACACACTCACACTCATCATCCTCTCCCTCTAGACTACTACAGCCTGTTTGGGACCGGTTGCCATGGTTGCGAGTTTCCTATCGAGGCAGGTGATAGGTTCCTGGAGGCGCTAGGACACACCTGGCACGACACATGCTTCGCCTGCGCGGTACGCCTCGTCACCGTGACTACCGCCATGTCATATACGCCATCACATTACCATCGCTACTGGGATGTTATATCAACCATCCCATTACCTGACTGTCATGTGATGTGTGTGTGTCTCTCTCTTTGTGTCTCTGTGTGTGTGTGTTTCTGTCTGTGTGTCTCTCTTTGTGTGTGACTGTGTGTGTGGGTCTGTGTGTGTGTGTGTGTGTGTGTGTCTGTGTGTCACTGTGTGTGTGTGTGTCTCTGTCTGTGTGTGTCTCTGTCTGTGTGTGTGTGTGTGTCTGTCTGTGTGTGTCTCTGTATGTGTGTGTGTCTCTGTGTGTTTGGGTGTGTGTCTGTGTGTCTGTGTGTGTGTGTCTCTGTGTGTGTGTGTGTGTCTCTGTGTGTATATGTGTGTGTGTGTCTCTGTGTGTGTCTGTGTGTGTGTGTCTATCTGTGTGTGTGTGTCTATCTGTGTGTGTGTGTGTGTGTGTCTCTCGCTGTGGTATCACTCGTGGTGTCGTGTGTCTCTGTGTCGTGTCTGTTGTGTGCTGTGTTATCTGTGTGTTTGTGTCGTGTCTATCTCGTCGCTGTGTTCCGGTTGTCGTCTCTGTGTGTACATTTGTGTGTGTGTGTTTGTACGCGTGTGTATACTGTACATTTGTGTTTGTGTTTTTGTTTGTGTGTTTTTGTCTGTGTGTGGTGTGTGTTGTGCTGGTCGGTCCTGCTGTCCAGGTGTGTGTGTCTATGTGACTATCTGACTGTGTATGTGTGACTGTGTGTGTGTGTGTCTTGGATGTGTCTAGTCTGGTCGGTTGTGTCTACTATCTGTGTGTCTGATAGATAGATACATCGCATGTCGATACGATACTAATCTGTGTGTGTGTGTCGCTGTGTGTGGTACTATCTGTGTGTGTCCTCGTGTGTCGTCTATTGTGTGTGCTGTGTGTTGTGTAGTGTGTGTCTATCTGATTGTCGCTGTGTGTGCTCGCATAGTGTGGTCGCTCCTATCTCGCTGTGGAGGTCTGTGATGTGCTCTTGTGTGCTTGTGTGTGGTGGTGTGTTGCCTGCTGTTCTATCTGTGTGTGTGGTGTTCCAGGTGTGTGTCTCGCCACCACCTGGAAGGTCAAACTTTTTTCTAACACAAATACACGTACACAGACACACGCATGTCGTAAAGAAGACACGCCCAGACACTCTCCACATCTTTAACCCGTCTCTCCTTTTCAACATCGGGGGCCACACCTTGGCATTGGGAACGGGACAAGCACACAACATCACAACCGCGCCCTCATGAACCCCACCCCTGACTTTGCCCCATGACCCCCCCCTGCTGGGACCCAACACATCTAAGGTTTGAGTTTTGTGTTGAATGCGAGTCGATGTTGTTGCATGTTTCTGGCCAACCAGTACAAATTCCTTCTTCCATAGTAAACCAGGTCTTGAAGGTCTTTACTTTCCTCTTGCGTTTTTTATTCAAATTCACACACATACATTACATAGCTCTTCAGTCGTATTCTCCTTTCTGGGGTATTCCATGATCATGCCTGGTTCGCTTCGCTTTGGGGTGACTGTCGGGGCTTAACACCTTACAAACATGGGACATAAAAGTTTACACTGGCTTTTGTATGACACTGGTGTTTTGTTTGTTGTTGGTGGTTCCTTAAAGCGGCTCTTCATACAAAGGATCTCCCACGTCAACTACATCACACCTTGTGTGGGGCGGAACGAGAATAGTCATGAGCCTTTTGTTGCAACTTGACCTCTTCTCTGGTTAACGGCTTGTTCTTTAGTTTAACTTACTCGCTTCCTCCTCTCTCTCTCTTGCATCGTGATTCTTAATTACCATGAGACTTCTGGCCGAACAACTGTTGCATTTTTGAGGACTCTGCACGCTCATTTCTCGCCACGGTCGAGATGGAAGACCGCGCTGGCGACGAGTCCAGACCATAATAATAATCATCACCTTGAACGGTTGCCAAGCGCCAGAATAACATCTGTTCGACACGGCTCTATATGTGTATTTTAACGCAAATCAGAACAAAAACCGAGTTTTAAAACGGAGAGATGAGAGGAAATTGAGTTCTTTTTTTTTCTGTTTTGGTTTTTGCGCATCCGTTAAAACCATGAACGACACGGTCGATTTAACGGGTTTGTTGAATTAACGTACTTGTGACCGCTGATGTGTATGACTATGAGCGACGTGTTTGTTGTCGTTCCGTATCGCGTGTGGGACGAGCTTTCACGCGGCGCTGGGACCACACCGCGGGGGAGACAGGAATAAGTTTCATGGGGACAGTCTGGACAGAGTGTCCTCACTGGTGACATTTTGGGCAAATAAAAAATAAATGTGCCGTAGCCCTGGGAATATATTTGGGTTGGAGAGGAGGGGGCGGGGCTGTTCCTCTCAAATGTGTGTTATTTCACATTATTTCACAGTATTATGATAATAATAATGTTTCCCGTCCGGTTAAACCGAATCTGGGTCGGTTCCTCCCGTTAAGGTAGTCTATAGCACAGAATACCGTTGGGTGTTTGAACAAATACAGGCAGCAGCAGCGTTAACTTTCTGCACTTCTTGAAGACGTCGATAGTTGGAGCCAAGTAAATGTGTGTTTCTTGAGAGAGAGAGAGACGAGAGCGGAGAGGAGAGAGAGAGAGAGAGAGAGGGAGAGAAGGACCCAGAGAGAGGGGGAGAGAGACCTAGATAGAGAGAGAGAGGCAGAGAAAGTTGTTGATTTCTAACGCGAGTGCGGGGCAATGAACTAACTGACCACCGAGAAATGTCAACTCAGATGAAATTGTAGGAGACTTCGCGTCTGTAGAAGTCCTGTCCGCCCCGGCTGTACACATTCCCCACACAAAGGTGAGTGTAAACTTCGTTCGATTTTAAACGTGGTGTTATTTGTGCGGTCGGTCGCGTTCCGCCGCGAGTCGTCAGAGAGGAACGGCTGCTGTTCATCAGCGGAGTCAATCGGTGGTCTTGTCGACTGGAGAGAGCAAACTGCTATAGTTTAAAATGTTTTCAAATAGTTATTTACTTCCGCCGGTAGAAGCTGTTTCAATTTCCTTGCGGTATTCTAAATTATTTTAAAACGACACTACCAGTATGAATAGCGTTTTGTTGGTATTTAAATTCGATGTTACAGATTCAGTTAATGTTACGATGATCTTCTAAATATGTTCAGTCTTTTGTCAGGTCGATTAGAATGCTGTCTTTATCCCAACTTGGTTTTGATGACTTGTAAAAGCAATATTTATGATAAAAACAGACTATTCAGTCTTCACCGTTAATTACAGATGATTTCTTTCAAAACAACTCGGCTATCGGGTTTCCTCGTGCGGTCCGTGTAACGTTGATCAGGGTCAAGGTCAAAGTTGGTGCCACCAATCACCCCGGTCACAAGTTCCCTTCACAGCCGTGGCGAACAATCCTTTCAATTCACACCAAGTGACCCGTGAAATCACCCGCAGACACGTAAAGGCTACAACTGTTTCAAAGCTGACAGCACGATAGGGGAAAAGATTAACATTTTTGTCTGAAATGAATGCAACGGAGAAGGAGGTACACAGTTTGATAACGGTATGATCCTACCGATCACGTGATTTTGTTATTTACGAGCCGTATAATTTAATATGATTTATGTGATGTCGTCATTTAATAGACATAGCAGGTAAATTCCACAAATTGATTCTCTTTTATTCCAGCATGGTTTTATATCAGTTACCTCTTACCCTCTTACCCTCTTACCCATGGGCATATAACTGACAGTGTCACTAACAAGGTTTTCACACTTGTATTCATGAAGACAATAGTACCAGTATACTACTGGAAACAGCCAGTATCGATCAAGGACCAAAAGGTCACATCTATACTCTTGCTATCTGACCTTCCCGTTAGACCAAAGCACACCTTGTCAAGGCTCTGGGCAACGGGGTCTTCTAACCACCCGGAAATCAAACCTGTTCCAAACCACCTGTACTACTACAGAGGAGATGATGTCTCTGCTGTTGTATTTATCTTCCTGCACAGATACAAGAAGCCTGTGTGGGACATGCTTGTCCACACTGCAGAAAGACAGGCACTTCCATGTGTCTAAATAGCATCTGACAGGGAGAGAGATTATCATTAGACAAGGAGGATCATTTCAGGGTTAGGAGGTATTGGTGCTCCGTTATATTCTTGACTTGACACAGTTGTGGTAGATGAGATTTGGAGACACAGTTCTGAGATGTGGAGACACAGTTCTGGAGCTGAGATGTGGAGACACAGTTCTGGTAGCTGAGATGTGGATACTTTACACTGTGCCTGCTAACTGAGATGTGGTTACTTCACACTGTGTCTGCTAGCTGAAATGTTACTTTACACTGCGTCTGGTAGCTGAGATGTGGAGACACAGTTCTGAGATGTGGAGACAGTTCTGAGATGTGGGGACACAGTTCTGGAGCTGAGATGTGGAGACACAGTTCTGGAGCTGAAATGTGGAGACACAGTTCTGGAGCTGAGATGTGGAGACACAGTTCTGGAGCTGAAATGTGGAGACACAGTTCTGGTAGCTGAGATGTGGAGACACAGTTCTGGAGCTGAGATGTGGAGACACAGTTCTGAGATGTGGAGACACAGTTCTGAGATGTGGACACAGTTCTGGTAGCTGAGATGTGGGGACACAGTTCTGAGATGTGGGGACACAGTTCTGAGATGTGGGGACACAGTTCTGAGATGTGGGGACACAGTTCTGAGATGTGGGGACACAGTTCTGAGATGTGGGGACACAGTTCTGAGATGTGGGGACACAGTTCTGAGATGTGGGGACACAGTTCTGAGATGTGGGGACACAGTTCTGAGATGTGGGGACACGGTTCTGAGATGTGGAGACACAGTTCTGAGATGTGGAGACACAGTTCTTGTTATCTAAACTGTGAACACAGTTCTGAGATTGGAGACACATTCTGGTAGCTGAGATGTGGGAGGATAGTTCTGGTAGCTGAGATGTGGGGACTGAGATCTGATGTCCCTTGTGGAAATACAGACTGTTCTTTAACGGTAACTTCTTCACTCCTCTTCACCCCTGATTGTTGATCGCCCTGTGCTCTGTAAGTACACTATTAACACTCTGGATACAAGCGTCTGCTAGTTGCTGAATACATGAGTTAATATGACCACATATGAACATGTAATGTTTTGAATGTTTGGGCTAAAGCAGGTGAGATCAGACTACTTAATCTGGACTTCCAACACACTCACACCGTTCACCCCCTCTCTGTTCCACCCCAAACTTACCCCCCCTCCCTGTCTGCCCCCTTCATGCCAACCCCCTTCTCCGCGCGCACACACACCACACACACACACACACACCCCCTTGTCCCAATAACCAATCCAGCTGTTGTTCAGTGGTTATGACAAACCATGTCTGAAAGGAGTTTTAGTGGGTGTGCAGTCTGTTTGTTGTGTGCGGCAGTGCTGTGGTGTTGACGCCACTGTGCGTTGTGGGAAGTCTGTGTGATGGTGCAGCCTGTGTATGTGCATGGCCTAGGTGTGTGTGTGCCAGCCTGTGTGGTGTGCTGCGGCCAGTGGTATGTGTCATCTGTGTGTATGTGCAGCCTATAGTGGTGTTGTCAGGCCGTGTTGCAGCCTATATTCTGTTTTTGCAGCTGGTGTGTGTGTGCAGGCCTGTGTTTGTACCTGCAGGTGTGTGTGTACCTCCTACAGGTGTGTGTGCTTCTTGCAGGTGTGTGTACCTCCTGCAGGTGTGTGTGTGTACCTCCTGCAGGTGTGTGTGTACCTCCTACAGGTGTGTGTACCTCCTACAGGTGTGTGTGTGTCTACCTGTGTGCGTGTGTGTGCAGGCCTGTGTGTGTGGGCAGGCCTGTGCGTGTGTGTGCAGTCCTGTGTGCGTGTGTGAGGCTGTGTGTGGTGTGTGTGCAGCATGTGTGTGTGTGTTTGTGTGTTTTTTTTTTTTGTGTGTTTTTTTTTGTGTGGTGTGTGTGTGCGCCTGTGTGTGTGTGTAACCATATGGAGTGATATATCTCCAGCTTCCCTCAGCTCTCCTCTGCTTTGACTCCTCTCTCACCAAGGGACTGTGCAGGAAGACCGTCAGCAAATATGACCCAGCGAAGTCAAGGAGCAGATGTGTGTGTGTGTGTGTGTGTGTGGAAGAGAGAGAGATAGAGAGAGAGAAGAGAGAGAGAGAGAGAAAGACGAGGACGAGAGAGGGAGGGAGAGAAGGACGAGGGGAGAGAGATGGAGGGAGGAGGAGAGAGAGAGACGGAGAGAGAGAGAAGATGAGAAGAGAGAGAGAAGAGAGAGATGAGAGAGAGAGAGAGAGAGAGAGCGACAGACAGAGAGAGTGACTTCTGTAATCTGATTGGCTAGAGGACTGAGCTGGGTTGAGACCTCCAGCGAGACACCGCTGCTTCCCGGTAACTGCTGTCATCACCTTCACTCCGAAACACGACGAGTCAAAAGTAGAAAGAAAAGTGACACCGAAGGCAGCGAGCGCGACATGGTTTTAGTGGCTGTGTAATTAGGTTTACCGGCTGGCAGCTCCGGACACAGTTAGCCGAACAGTGCCGCGCTGTCTTCTACGCCCTCGGTGTACCGCGCCTGAGATGAGCGTGGTAAACCGTCAAACATGTGACGAGTTGGTGTGACTTCTCAATTCAGGTCACATTTCAGTGAATCAACTCAAATTGGCTGCTAATAATAGTGGGGTTTGGAGAGAATCGTTTCTTTATCTTGTGAGAACAATTACGTTGTTAATATCAATGTAACGGAAAACGATGCTTTGACGCACTGTTGCGATTCATCAGGAAAGTACCGATGACGCGAATTAGAACTCTTGGCTCACTGGAACTCGAACGTGATAACGAAGATTCTATCTTGGAGTAATTTTTTCATCGTTTACTCTTGTAAGAACCACACACGATTAAGAAGTAATAGCTAGTTCATTTAATTGATATCTGATGTGTTAGGCCAGCAGAGCAGAAAATAAGCGACATAAAACTGAAAATAAAGTCTATCAAAGAGACATGAATCGAGTCAGTTATAAGATAAAATCAGTTCTGCGAGATGAGTAGAATATTTTATGCAAGAGAGTCAGTTATAATAATTAGATTGAATCAGTTATGTAAGGTAGATAGAATCTATTATAAAATGTTAGTGGTCAGTAAGTGTTTTTAGGACAAGAAAGACTCATTTAAAAATAGTTTGTCGGCATTATTATTATCATTAAATCCACATAGAAACGTCCCTCCTGGCTTGTGTTAAAGTCAGCCAAGCCCTCGGTTCAAAGACCTGGAAACACCCTGGGCTGCTCTTGGTAGGAAGACTCGCTCCTTAATGTCATGTTGATGAAGCACTTGGAGTCTGTGGAACTGCAAAGACTGCAGTGGAACCTATAGAACCACATCAGTCCAAGGCTACAGAGAGAGAGAGAAGCAAGTAGCCAGTCAGCCAGCCAGTCAGTCAGCCAGCCAGTCAGTCAGTCATCCAGTCAGTCAGTCAGTCAGCCAGCCAGTCATCCAGCCAGTCATCCAGTCAGTCAGTCAGCCAGCCAGTCATCCAGCCAGTCATCCAGCGAGTCAGTCAGTCAGCCAGCCAGCCAGCCAGTCTGCCAGTCAGCCAGCCAGTCAGCCAGCCAGCCAGCCAGCCAGCCAGCCAGCCAGTCTGCCAGTCAGCCAGCCAGCCAGTCAACCAGCCAGTCAACCAGCCAGCCAGCCAGCCAGCCAGCGGTAAGAGACACAGAAACATATTAAGCCTAGATTGCTCTTGTTATTTCTAACGTAAGCAGGGCAGGTTGTCATTTCAAAATGTTTGTTAAAGTAGGTCAGAATGTGTGAAGGCTGCTTGTGTGAGCCTGGACTCAGCCTGGACTCTGAGCAACACATCAGTCCTCAAACGTTTCTGACACAGTCAAGGGCAACAGCCTGTACCTTCTTCCACCTCCTCCTCCATCCCTCCCTCCTTCATACCCTCCTACCTCTTCCTCTCCTTCTCCTTTCCTCCTCCCCTCCTCCTCCATCCCTCCCCCCTTCATCCCCTCCTACCTCTTCCTCTCCTTCTCCTCTTCCGCTCCTCCTCCATCCCTCCCCATTTCATCCCCTCTTCCTTCCCCTCCTCCTCCTCTCCTCCTCCCTTCCGCTCACCATCTTCCTCTTACCCCTTGTCTTTGTCAGTATGAATTGACCTTTCACCCCTCACGTCCTCCTTAGTAATGACAGGAAGAGAACCTTGACCAATCACAGGACAGATCATGAGCGCCCATTAATGAGGGAACAACTTGAGGAGGGGGGGGGGGGGTTACTGGAGGGGGTGACCCCACTGTGCTCTTACAGGGATCTGAAAAACAGGCCTGGTGTCCTGCCTGGAGGTACCAGCAGATGGCTTGTGTATAGTCTCTCTCTCATCACCATCATCATCAACATCTCTCTATCTCTCCCTCTCCCTCCCTCCTCCTCCCCCTCCCTCTCTTTTTCTCTTTCTAACACTCTCCCTCTCTCTTTCGTTTTTCCTCTTTCTTTACCTCTTACCCTCCCTCTCTTTCCCTCTTTCTCTCTCCTCCTCCTCTCTTTCCTCTTTCCCTCCTCTTCCTCCCTCTCACCTCTCTCCCTCCCTCCCTCCTCCTCGCTCTGTCCCTCTGTGCCAGATGGGATAGGTTAAAGCCTTGACACCAGACTGCTTAAAGGGAAAAGGTGATTTATCACCCTTAACCCTTTGATATCAAATCATCTGCTGGGACACACATACACACACAGACACACAGACACACACACACACACTCTTTCTCATTGAATTGACTTTACAATGAGACACAGTAAGTAACAGCAAGCATTGTGCTTGATAGCATGACACACTGTTTCTGTTGGGAAATCATTATAATTCCTCCAGGAATGGAAAGTAGTCAGGAGGAGATGGAGTTCAGGGGACGAGATTATGTGAGCTGTTAGCCATTAGCAGTGACCTGTTAGCTTTTAGCATTGATTTGTTAACTGTTAGCTGTTAGATGTTAGCAGTGAGCTGTTAGCTCTGAGCTGTTAGCTGTTAGCATTGATCTGTTGGTTGTTAGCATTGATCTGTTAGCAGTGAGCAGTGGTCTGTTAGCTGTGAGCTGTTAGCTGTTAGCATTGATCTGTTGGTTGTTAGCATTGATCTGTTAGCAGTGAGCAGTGGTCTGTTAGCTGTGAGCTGTTAGCTGTTAGCATTGATCTGTTAGCAGTGAGCAGTGGTCTGTTAGCTGTGAGCTGTTATCTGTTAGCATTGATCTGTTAGCAGTGAGCAGTGGTCTGTTAGCTGTGAGCTGTTATCTGTTAGCATTGATCTGTTAGCAGTGAGCAGTGGTCTGTTAGCTGTGAGCTGTTATCTGTTAGCATTGATCTGTTAGCAGTGAGCAGTGGTCTGTTAGCTGTGAGCTGTTATCTGTTAGCATTGATCTGTTAGCAGTGAGCAGTGGTCTGTTAGCTGTGAGCTGTTATCTGTCAGTCATCTACTTGCCAAGAAATAGCTTAATCTCACTTGCCTGATATGTTATTCTTATTTCACACACACAGACACCAACAGACAAAACACACAGCACACACACACACACACACACACACACACGACACAGACACAGGACACACACCACACACACACAGACACACATCACACAGTCTGCAGCCTAACACAGTCTGCAGAGTCTGCCCTCAGGAATTACTGGAGTTGTGTGTGTGTGTGTGTTTCTGTGTTCGGGTGTGTGTGTGTGTGTGAAGAGGTGAATGGATGGTGATATGATTGGAAGGTTGGTGGTTCACGTTAGAGAACCATCTGGAAGGAAAAGACCACTTTAGGTGAAGGTGAAGACTGACAGCAGCACAGCTGGTCAAATCCCCCTGTCCAGTGTATGTGTATGGTGTGTGCATGCATGTGTGTATCTGTGTGTGTGTGTGTGTCCTGTGGTGTGTGGTGTGGTGTGTGTTGTGTGTCTGTGTTGTGGTGTGTGTGTGTGTGGTGTGTGTGTGTGTGTATGTGTGTGTCTGTGTGTGTGCCGTGTTGTGTGTGTGTGTGTCTGTGTGTGTGTGTGTGTGCTGTGTGTCTGTGTGCAAAGCCAGTTCCTGTACGTGCCTAGAGTCTAGGCTGACACTGGATTGGTGTCTAATCAGCACATCCGTGTTCCCCAGGGCAAACTATTTAACCACTTCTTATCATCTGTTTCACACTCTCTCTTTCTAATTATCTCTCTCTCATTCTCTCTCTTTTCTCCTCTCGTATTTCTCTCTCTTATCTCTCTCTTATTTTTCTCTCTCTTCCTCTCTTATTCTCTCTCTTATTCTCTCTCTTATTCTTTCTTATCATCTGTTTCACTCTCTCTTATACTCTCTCTTTCTAATTATCTCTCTCTTATACTCTCTCTTATTTTCCCTTTCTTATTCTCTCTCTCTTATTCTCTCCCGTATTCTTTCTCTCTCTCATTCTCTCTCTCTTTTATTCTCTCTCTTATTCTTTCTCTCTCTCATTCTCTCTCTCTTATTCTCTCTCTTCTACTCTCTCTTGCTCTCGCCTCCTTGCATTTGCATTCTTCCTAAATATGTGTATCTATTTATTAGACTCATCTAAAGCAACATCAAGTCCTTCCTCGGCTTGCTCAACTGAACTCAGACTCAGCTGAACTCTCCAGCACTCCTCCTCCACCTCCTCTACACACTCACACACACACACGCACGCACGCACACGCACACGCACACGCACACGCACACACACACACACACACTCACACACACACACTCACACACACACACACTTGCACGCACGCACGCACACACACACACACACACTCACACACACACACACACACGTCATGTGTGACAGCAGATGCACCAGGTAATCATTGGGTACCACATTCCTGAGGGGAGATGAACGGTTATCTTGCTTCGTTCGGGAAGAAACTCCCTTTCAGCGGTCCTGTCCTGATAATGGTCAGAGAGAAGAGAGAGAGAAGAGAAGAGAGAGGAGAGAGGGAGAGAGGGAAAGAAGACGGAGAGAGAGAGGGAGAGAAGAGAGAGGGAGAGAAGAGAGAGAGAAGAGAGAGGAGAGAAGAGACAGGGGGAGAGGAGGGAAAGACAGAGGGAGAGAAGAGAGAGGGAGAGGGAGAGAGGAGGGAAACATAGAGGGAGAGAAGAGAGAGGGAGAGAGGAGGGAAAGACAGAGGGAGATAAAAGAGAGGGAGAGAGAGAGAGAGAAGAGGGAGGGAAGGAGAGGAGAGAGAGATGGAGAGAGGATAAATTACTTCAAGCTGTTGTTCTGGTAAAGAGTGATTTTGCCTGAAGGTTTTTTGCAGACTGAGAGAAATGGAAGGTTATGAGGTCCTGTTATTAGAGGAAGGCACAGAGAGAGGGTGGGTCGGAGAGAGAGGGGGTCAGAGAGAGAGAGAGGGGGGCGTCAGAGAGAGAGGGGGGGTCAGAGAGAGAGAGAGAGAGTCTCTCCTGGTCTCTGGTCTCCCTCCTGGTCTCAAAATATGCAACCTTTCAAGTTTTCGGGAAACGTCTCGCACACATTGAAAGGAGAGGGGAGAGCAGAGCTGAGTAGAGTAGTGTAAAACAGAGTAGAGTGTAAAACAGAGTAGAGTGTAAAGTAGAGTAGAGTGTAAAACAGAGTAGAGTGTAAAGTAGAGTAGAGTGTAAAACAGAGTTGAGTGTAAAACAGAGTAGAGTGTAAAGTAGAGTAGAGTGTAAAACAGAGTAGAGTGTAAAGTAGTGTAGAGTGTAAAGCAGAGTAGAGTGTAAAGTAGAGTAGAGTGTAAAGCAGAGTAGAGTGTAAAGCAGAGTAGTGTAAAGTAGAGTAGAGTGTAAAACAGAGTAGAGTGTAAAGTAGAGTAGAGTGTAAAGTAGAGTAGAGTGTAAAGTAGAGTAGAGTGTAAAACAGAGTAGAGTGTAAAGCGGAGTAGAGTGTAAAGTAGAGTAGAGTGTAAAACAGTGTAGAGTGTAAAACAGAGTAGAGTGTAAAACAGTGTAGAGTGTAAAGCAGAGTAGAGTGTAAAGCAGAGCAGAGTGTAAAGCAGAGTAGAGTGTAAAACAGAATAGAGTGTAAAGCAGAGTAGTGTAAAGCAGAGTAGAGTGTAAAGTAGAGTAGAGTGTAAAGCAGAATAGAGTGTAAAGCAGAGTAGAGTGTAAAGCAGAGTAGTGTAAAGCAGAGTAGAGTGTAAAGCAGAGTAGTGTAAAGCAGAGTAGAGTGTAAAGCAGAGTAGAGTGTAAAGCAGAGTAGAGTGTAAAGTAGAGTAGAGTGTAAAGTAGAGTAGAGAGTAAAGCAGAGTAGTGTAAGGTAGAGTAGTGTAAAGCAGAGTAGAGTGTAAAGTAGAGCAGAGTGTAAAGTGGAATAGTGTAAAGTAGAGTAGAGTGTAAAGTAGAGTAGTGTAAAGTAGAATAGAGTGTAAAGTAGAGTAGAGAGTAAAGCAGAGTAGTGTAAGGTAGAGTATTGTAAAGTAGAGTAGAGTGTAAAGCAGAGTAGAGTGTAAAGCAGAGTAGAGTGTAAAGCAGAGTAGAGTGTAAAGTAGAATAGTGTAAAGTAGAGTAGAGTGTAAAGTAGAGTAGAATAGTGTAAAGTTGAGTAGAGTGTAAAGTAGAGAAGAGTGTATAGCAGAGTAGAGTGTAAAGTAGAGTAGAGTGTAAAGCAGAGTAGAGTGTAAATCAGAGTAGAGTGTAAAGTAGAGTAGAGTGTAACGTAGAGTAGAGAGTAAAGCAGAGTAGTGTAATGTAGAGTAGAGTGTAAAGTAGAGTAGAGTGTATAGCAGAGTAGAGTGTAAAGTAGAGTAGAGTGTAAAGTAGAGTATAGTGTAAAGCAGAGTAGAGTGTAAAGCAGAGTAGAGTGTAAAGTAGAGTAGAGTGTAAAGCAGAGCAGAGTGTAAAGTAGAGTAGAGTGTAAAGTAGAGTAGTGTAAAGTAGAGTAGAGTGTATAGCAGAGTAGAGTGTAAAGCAGAGTAGAGTGTATAGCAGAATAGAGTGTAAAGCAGAGTAGAGTGTAAAGCAGAGTAGAGTGTAAAGTAGAGTAGTGTAAAGTAGAGTAGAGTGTAAAGCAGAGTAGAGTGTAAAGTAGAGTAGTGTAAAGTAGAGTAGAGTGCAGTAGAGTATAATATAGTCCTCATCAAGTACCCATCAATAACACAAACAACCATTCAGACAGGTCTCAAAAGGACACAAACACCACACACACACACACACATACTACACAAACACAAACACACACATACATACACACACACCACACACACACACACACACACGCATACTACACAAACACACATACTACACACAAACACACACATACTACACACAGACACACACACACATACTACCCCCACACACACACATACATACACACACACCGACCACACACACACACACATACCACACAAACACACACACACACATACTACACACAAACACATACTACACACACACACACACACACTCACACATACTATACACAAACATACATGCATACATACACTACACACATATACGTACACTACACACAAACATACATACATTACACACACGGACACAAATATACATACACACACAAACACACACACACACAGTACGTACCACACACACATACACCACACACACATATACATTACATTACACACACACATACATACACACACAACACACACACACACATACATACACACACACCCGCACCCACATGCACACATACGCATCTGATAATAGTTGTGTCTGGACAGTATATCTGACGTTCTGTTCCCTTTTATAACAGTTTAAAATGGTGCAGATCTCTTCTGACTAGTTTCTGCTGTGCACACACGACACACATCACACTCACACACACACAACACACACACACACACACACACTTTCACACATACACACCACACACACACTCACACATAACACAACACACACACAGACGATTACACACCAACACATACACTCACACACACACACATTACATCACACACACACATAACACACATTACACGCACAACACACCACATTACACCACACACTTACACTCACACCACACACATACACACACACACACATCATACACACATTTACACACACATACATACAAACACCATAAACACACACACCTTAACACACATACACCACACATACATACACACACATACACACACACTTACACACACACACAATACCACCATGCACACACCAACATACCTCATGCGCCACACACACACACGCACACACACCTCTGCGCACACACACCACACACAAGTGCGTACACACACACACGTACACACACCCCTCGCACACACATACTCAAAAACCACACGCACCACACACCGCCACACACACACACCCGTGCGCACGCACACACACACTGGAGGCTCATAGAGACTGCGTAGCTCTCTGTATTGTTTTTGGCTTGCCTCATGAACAATAAATGGCTCACCACCTCGCAGTGTGTGTGGTTGTGTGTGTCTGTGTGTTTGTCTGTGTGTGTCTATCTGTGTGTGTGTGTGTGTGTGTTGAACTAATAGGTCTGAGCCGAAGGGCTTGAGTTGTGTGGGTCCCTTCAGTGTCTTCTTAATTAAAAACGTCTAACTTTATGAAAGTAGACAGAGGCGATGCAAACACACACATTTAAAAACACACACACACACACATACACACACACACACAGAAACAGACACACACACATACACAGAAACAGACACACACACACACACAGACACACACAGAAACAGACACACACACACACACACAGAAACAGACACACACACACACAGAAACAGACACACACACACACACAGAAACAGACACAGAAACACACACACATTCTCTCCAAGGGTTTTATTTTAATGTGATATGCTAGAAGCAGTGTTTAACAACCCCAAACTTCTGAACCTTATCCACATGGCTTCCTGTGTAAACACTCGCTCGTGTACACACACACACAGGCTTGTACACACACACACACACACAGGCCTGTACACACACACACACACACACACACACATGCTTGTACACACACATGCTTGTACACACACATGCTTGTACACACACACACACAGACTTGTACACACACACACTTGTACACACACACACACAGGCTTGTACACACACACACACATGCTCCTGCACAAACACACACACACCACACACCCTGGCATCCCTGTTCCTCAGCCAGGTAACTCTGTGTGTGGGATTCTGGTAGATCACACGTAATTAGCGTTTCATTGATACTGAACAACATGAGACACGATTCACCACAAACACTGTAAAACACCACCTCAGTCAGAGGGAGAGAGAGGTACTCCTCACCCCTGCCCCGTCCTCCCCCATCCTCCCCCCTCCTCCCCTCCTCCCCCATATAGAGATACAGATCTACATGGTTTCTTCAACATGAAACAAAGTGAGAGCAGCTTGTGTTTCTGATACGAAACTCCTGCCCTCACCCTCCCTCCTTCCCTCCCTGCCTCACTCACCTTCCACCTCCCTCCCCTCTCCTCCTCACCCTCTCGGCCCCTGCTCCCTCCCTCCTTCCTCACCCCCCTTCTCCCCAGACACAGGATCTGCCCCTTTACTTTTTAACAAACACAATAAAGTCCCTTCACACAGCCAGTCTGGTTCAGGCTAACCACCTGAGCACAGAGGTATGACTGTTCCAGGGGAGGGGGAGGAGGGGGGAGGCAGGGGGAGGCAGGGAAAAAGAGGTTAGGAGTGTGGAGGGAAGGGAGGGGGGAGGCCGGCGGAATCATGCAAGGGGGAGGGGGGAGGCAGGGGAAAGAGGTTAGGAGCGTGAGAAGGAGGGGGGAGCCGCCGGGAGGAGGAGGGAAGGCAGGGGAAAGATTAGGACGGGAGGGTGGAGGGGAGCGTGGGAGGGGGAGGAGGTGAGGGAGGAGGGGACGGCCGCGGAAGGGGGAGGAGGGGGAGGCAGAACAGGGAAGAGGAGGAGAGGGAAGAAGAAGAGAGAAAGAGAGAAAAAAAGAGAGAGTGTGTGTGTGAGTGTGTGAGTGTGTGTGTGTGTGGTGTGTATGAGAGTGTCAGCTGTGCGTGCGTGCGCGAGCGTGCGTGCGTGCGTGTGTGCGTGTGTGCGAGTGTTTGTGTGAGAGTGTGTGCATTTGTGTGAGTGTGCGTGTGTGAGTGTGCGTACGGTGTGTGTGTGTGCGTGAGTGTGTGTGAGTGTGTGTGTGAGTGTGTGTGTGTGAGTGTGTGTGTTTACTCATGACATGCACACTGACAAATACAATCTGGCTCAAACTCATCCATGTTTTGCAGATGTCTGTTAGCTTTGAAGGCTGTTCATGGAGTTACAAGCATAGAAAACACTGAAAAGGTGTGAAGCCTGTGTGAATCTGGTTCTAATCAGTCTACCGACTCACGCGCGTGTGTGTATGTATAGATATGTATGTTGGTGTGTGAGTGGGTGAGTGTGTGTGTGTGTGTGTAGATATGTTAGTGTTGGGGGTGAGTGTGTGTGTGTGTGTATAGATATGTATGTTGATGTGTGAGTGTGTGTGTGTGTGTATAGATATGTATGTTGGTGTCAACATGTGAGTGTGTGAGTTGTGCTGGTATAGAATTATATTGGTGTGTGTGTTTGAGTGTATGCATGTATGTGTGAATTTGTGAGTGCAGTGTGTGTGTGTGTGTATAGATATGTATGTTGGTGTGTGAGTGTGTGAGTGTGTGTGTGTGTGTATAGATATGTATGTTGGTGTGTGTGTTTGAGTGTATGCATGTATGTGTGAATTTGTGAGTGCAGTGTGTGTGTGTTGTGTGTATGTATAGATATGTATGTTGGTGTGTGTGCATGTTTGAGTGTGTGTGTGTGTGTGTGAGTAGATAGTGTATCGTTGTGTGTGTGTTTGCATATATGCAGTGTAATTGTGTGAATTTGGTGAGCTGCAGTGTGTGTGTGTTTGTGTTGTGTGTGTGTGTATGGGTATAGATATGTTATGTTGGTGTTGTGTGCATGTTTGAGTGTATACATGTAAGTGTGGATTTGTGAGTGCAGTGTGTGTGTATAGATATGTATGTTGGTGTGTGTGTTTGAGTATACATGTATGTGTGAATTTGTGAGTGCAGTGTGTGTGTGTATGTATAGATATGTATGTTGGTGTGTGTGCATGTTTGAGTGTATGCATGTGTGTGTGAATGATGTGTGTGTACGGTATATGTGTGTGTGTGCCCACCTGTGTGTGTGCACCTGTGTCTGTGTGTGTGTGTGTGCATGTGAGTGTGTGTGCGTGAGTGCAGTGTGTGTGTGTGTGTGTGTGTGTGTGTATTGATATGTATGTTGGTGTGTGTGCATATTTGAGTGTTTGCATGTATGTGTGGATTTGTGAGTACAGTGTGTGTGTGTGTGTGTGTGTGTGTGTGTATGTATAGATATTTATGTTGGCTGTGTAGTTACATGTGTGAGTGTATGCATTTATGTGTGGATTTGTGAGTGCAGTGTGTGTGTGTGTTTGTGTGTGTGTGTGTATGTATAGATATGTATGTTGGTGTGTGTTCATGTTTGAGTGTATACATGTGTGTGTGGATTTGTGAGTGCAGTGTGTGTGTGTTGTGAGTGCAAGTGTGTGTGTGAGTGCCAGTGTGTTGTGTGGTGGGTGTGTGAGTGCCAGTGTGTGAGTGTGTGCAGACACTGTGTGTGTGTGAGTGTGTGTGTGAGTGTGTGTGTGTGTGTGAGTGCAGTGGGTGTATGTGTACGGGGGAGGTCTAGAATGCTTTACGAGGGCTGCCCCAGGCTAGCTGGCTCCTGGTACGTGTGCTTTGTTGTCGGAGACACAGGGGGGAGGACGGAGGAGGGGAAGGGCAGGGGGGAAGGTGAGAGGAGTGACGAGGGTGAGGGAGGGACGGAGAGAGAAAGGGAGGGAAAAAGAAAAGAAGGACAGAAAGGAGAGAAAGAGAGAAACAGAAACACAGAGAGATACAGAGAAACAGAAACAGAGAGACAGACACACACACACACACGACACGCACACACACACACCCACCACTCTTCGCTCACACACACACACACACACACACACACACACACACGCTCACACTCTCTCTCTCACACACACACACACACACAACACACACACACACACACACACACACACACACGTACACGTGGGTGGAAGGTAAAGGGTGTTAAATGAACAAGACTTGGAATATTCCACTGGCAGATGGTAAAATAATACAACGTTCTTTACAACATTGGTTAAAAAAATACCATGGCAAACACATGCTTCTCTCATGGTGACATGGAACATGGACTGAAACTAGCTGGGGCCAGGATGGGGGGGGGGGTATGTCGGTTCTAGCACTTGTACAGTTCTACTTAATGTAGATCATAAGCAAATGGTCAACTGAGGGGAGATTCTAATGGAGTTTCTACAGAGAACAGATTCTACTGTAGAACAGATTCTACTGTAGAACAGATTCTACTGAGAACAGATTCTACTGAGAACAGATTCTACTGAGAACAGATTCTACTGTAGAACAGATTCTACTGAGAATAGATTCTACTTAGAACAGATTCTACTGAGAACAGATTCTACTGTAGAACAGATTCTACTGAGAACAGATTCTACTGTAGAACAGATTCTACTGTAGAACAGATTCTACTGTAGAACAGATTCTACTGAGAACAGATTCTACTGTAGAACAGATTCTACTGTAGAACAGATTCTACTGAGAATAGATTCTACTGAGAACAGATTCTACTGTAGAACAGATTCTACTGAGAACAGATTCCACTGTAGAACAGATTCCACTGTAGAACAGATTCTACTGTAGAACAGATTCTACTGAGAACAGATTCTACTGTAGAACAGATTCCACTGTAGAACAGATTCTACTGTAGAACAGATTCTACTGAGAACAGATTCTACTGTAGAACAGATTCTACTGAGAACAGACTGATGCCAGGTTTGGACACACTGCTCATGTTTGTTAAACCCTCAGCTATCTTTCTGACGCTTCGCTCAAGCAAAACCTTTCCAGCTGTATGTGGTTTCACGTGCTGCGGTGGTCAGGACCCATCTGTTCCTTTTCCTTTCATACCAGGTGAGCGGTAGAGCTCAGTGGTTAGAGCGTTTTGATGGCAGATCAAGAGGTCCCAGGTTCAAATTCCCATGTGTGTCAATTTAGATAAAAATGTACAAGATAAGAAATGAGAAAAATTGGTATTCCTGTTGTGCTTCTGATTAATTTAGACATGGACACAGTCTGACTCTTACTGGCCAGTGTGTTATACATGGACACAGTCTGACTCTTACTGGCCAGTGTGTTATACATGGACACAGTCTGACTCTTACTGGCCACTGTTTTAGACATGGACACAGTCTGACTCTTACTGGCCACTGTTTTAGATATGGACACAGTCTGACTCTTACTGGCCACTGTTTTAGACATGGACACAGTCTGACTCTTACTGGCCAGTGTGTTATACATGGACACAGTCTGACTCTTACTGGCCAGTGTGTTATATATGGACACAGTCAGGCTCCTGAACATACACAAAGCTACTAATGAAGGACTTGAAGCTGCTTTTCAGAGTCTCAAAGACAGGAAATGAGAGGGGAAAACTCCATCCTGAAGTCTTTTGTTCCTGCGCTGGCTGTCTTTCCTCAAACGGGAGTTAACATCTCAACCAGGAACTTCTCTTCCTTTCTCTCTCTCTCTCTCTTTCTCTCTCTCTCTCTCTCTCTCTCTCTCTGACCCTCCTCTCTCTCTCTCTCTCTCTCTCTCTCTGACCCCTCTCTTTCTCTATCCCTGATCCCTTTCTCTCTCTCTCTCTCTCTCTCTCTCTCCATCTCTCTCTCTCTCTCTATCCCTGACCCCTCTCTCCTTCTGTCTCTCACTCTCTTATCCCTCTCTTGCTCTCTCTGCCTCTCTATCTCCTCCTCCCTTTTTCCCACTTCGCCTGTCTCCCTCCCTCCCTCTCTCTCCCTCCCTCCCTCCCTCCCTCCCTCTATCTCTTCTACAAATTCTTTAGGATTAGACTCCAGCAGAATCTAGGCGGTGTGCAGGTTAGCATGAACCTCTGTGACATGCTTCAGAAAAGTCAACAGAGTTTGGGATAACAGAATCTGAAGACGAGTTTCCACCCCATCTTAATCAAAAGTAGAAACATTGATTTCCCTTCTGCCAATCCTCTTGTCTGTTATTAAAACTCCATGTCTTATTTTCCCTCTCCATCCCCTCACCTCTCTGACAGAGTCGTCACCACAGCAGACCCGGGACACGTGAAGTCATTAGCGTCCTTCGAGAAAGAGTTAGCCTAGCGGCGGCGCTAATAGAATAACAAGGCAGTTAGCTAGTTAGCTAGTAGACGTCCAACATGTGATTCTGCTCTGCTGTTTTAGCCGCTGTGTGTGTTTAAGTGTTGTCTTTCTAAGCTTATCTGACACCATTGTGCTCTGAAAAAAATGAGGGATCAAATGAATTATGTTTGTAACTAGTTAGCTTTATGGGTTAAGTATAAGAGTATGTGTATGTGTGAGGGTTTTGGGTGTGTGTGTGTGTGTGTGTGTGAGGGCTGTGTGTGTGTCAGGGCTGTATGTGTGTGAGGGCTGTGTGTGTGTGGGGGCTGTGTGTGTGTGTGCGTGAGGGCTGTGTGTGTGAGGGCTTGTGTGTGTTGTGTGTGTGATGTGTGCGTGTCTGTGGGTGCACTGGTGAGGCGCTGTGTGTGACGAGCTTGTGGTGTGTGTGTGACGGGCTGTGTGTGTGTTGTGTGTTGTCTTGTGAGGGCTGGGTGTTGTGTGTGAGGGCTTGGTGTGTGTGTGTTTTGAGGGCTGTGGTGTGTGTGTGTTGTGTGTGAGGGCTGTGTGTGTGCCTGTGTGTAGGCCTGTGTGTGTGTTGTTGTGTGTACAGGGCTGTGTGTGAGGCTGTGTGGTGTGTGTGAGGGCTGTGTGTGTGTGTGTGTGAGGGCTGTGTGTGTGTGTGTGTGTGTGTGTGTGGTGTTTGAATCAGGAAGCCGCTCCTCGCGGCTCGCTGCCTTGCGGTGATGCGTTCTGCAGAGAGGGAGCATGAATGTGTTCTTAGTAATATAACCCAGCTGCTTCTCTGTAAATGTGATTATGCTACACGCCCCTGGTGGCTGCTGCTGTTCATAGTGCCTGGTCTTACCCTCCAGTCTCACCCTCCAGTCTCACCCTCCAGTCTCACCCTCCAATCTCACCCTCCAGACTCACCCTCTGGTCTCACTCTCTGGTCTCACCCTCCAGTCTCACTCTCTGGTCTCACTCTATTGCCTCACTCTCTGGTCTTATTATGCCTCCAATTACCATGTGACTATGGGTAAGGATGTGTGTGTGTGTGCGTGTGTTTGTGTGTGTGTGTGTGTGTGTGAGGGAGAAAGACAGACAGAGAGAAATAGAGAAATGGAAAGATTTACCTCTCATGTAATCATATATCACATATATATATATATATATCTTCTATTACATTCTTTCATGGATTGTTAACCTTCTATGACTGTAACGATTGACACAGATTCTTGCTTAGCAGTCTTGTAGACTAGTAATAGTCCCTTTCTACAGCGGTCTGTTCCTCTTATCCTGTTGAAGCAGGAAGACAGATGTCAGGAACATGTATGACATCATGTATGACATCATCCATGACATCATGCATGACATCATGGAGAAAACCGTTTGCCTTTTGTGTCTATCCTCCTGCTTGTAGACCAGCCGGTGTGTCTTATCTCTGTGTTATCTCCATGGTTACCCTGAAAACCAGCCCTCTGACCTGAACGCATAGCAGCAGAGCATTCAGTTGTCTTTGATCCGTTAGTTATTCTCGGATCTTGTGTCACGTCTGGTGTGGGACGTCTGGTGTGGGACGTCTGGTGTGTCTCGTCTGGTGTGGTACGTCTGGCGTGTCTCGTCTGGTGTGTCTCGTCTGGTGTGTCTCGTCTGGTGTGGGACGTCTGGTGTGTCTCGTCTGGTGTGGGACGTCTGGTGTGTCTCGTCTGGTGTGTCTCGTCTGGTGTGTCTCGTCTGGTGTGGTACGTCTGGTGTGGGACGTCTGGTGTGGGACGTCTGGTGTGTCTCGTCTGGTGTGGGACGTCTGGTGTGGGACGTCTGGTGTGGGACGTCTGGTGTGGGACGTCTGGTGTGGGACGTCTGGTGTGGGACGTCTGGTGTGGGACGTCTGGTGTGTCTCGTCTGGTGTGTCTCGTCTGGTGTGTCTCGTCTGGTGTGTCTCGTCTGGTGTGGGACGTCTGGTGTGTCTCGTCTGGTGTGTCTCGTCTGGTGTGGGATGTCTGGTGTGTCTCGTCTGGTGTGGTACGTCTGGTGTGGGACGTCTGGTGTGTCTCGTCTGGTGTGTCTCGTCTGGTGTGGGATGTCTGGTGTGGGATGTCTGGTGTGGGATGTCTGGTGTGTCTCGTCTGGTGTGGGACGTCTGGTGTGGGACGTCTGGTGTGTCTCGTCTGGTGTGGTACGTCTGGTGTGTCTCGTCTGGTGTGGGACGTCTGGTGTGTCTCGTCTGGTGTGGGACGTCTGGTGTGTCTCGTCTGGTGTGTCTCGTCTGGTGTGGGACGTTGGTCTGTCCTCCGGATGTCCCCGGATGTCCTCATTTATAACAGAAGTTTCTCTGATGGATGTCTGAGGCCATGTTTGTTTGGTGGCGGTTTGCTGTGTCTGACTTAGCTAGGTATCCTTCCACCTGTTAGGTGTGTGTGTGTGTGTGTGTGTGGTGTGTGTGTGGTGTGTGTGTGTGGTGGTGTGGTGTGTGTGTGTGTGTGTCTGACAGCTCGGTGAAAGAAGAGATTTACCTCTAATCCCTCTTTGATCCTTCTAGAAACAAGTCGATCTGGCACCATGTCTCCCCTCCTTCCTCTCTCCCCCTTCCTCCCCTCCTCCTCCCTGCCACACACACACACACACACACACACCTTCTCCCCCTGCCACACACACACCACACCATCACGACCTTCTCCCCCTTGCCACACACACACACCTTCTCCCCTGCCCACACACACACACCTTCTCCCCCTGCCACACACACACACACACCCTTCTCTCCCTGCCACACACAAACACACCTTCTCCCCTGCCACACACAAACACACCATCTCCCCTGCCACACACACACACCTTCTCCCCCTGCCACACACACACACCTTCTCCCCTGCCCACACACACACATCACCCCATTCCCCCAGCCACACACACACACCTTCTCCCCTGCCACACACACACACACCTTCTCCCCCAGCCACACACACACACCTTCTCCCCCTGCCACACACACACACCTTCTCCCCCTGCCACACACACACACCTTCTCCCCCTGCCACACACACACTAGGTACTGCTAGCTTCTCTTATGGAGGTGCTTGTTGAGTCAACCCCCTTCATTGATCAGCAGGAGACACCTTCAGTCTTCCCAAATACACCTGTGGTTTGATTATGAATTTGAGTGGATGTTAATTTAAGCTACAGTTGTCCCTGTAAGTGTATCAGAACACTGCTGTTACTCTTAGCATCCATATAATCACAACACATCAACTCACAAGACACACTCTACCACCCAGAAGACATTTCTTCCTCAACACAATACACACATACACACACACACACGCACACGGTAAATACACACACACAGTAAATACACACACTTATAACATGCGTATGCACCAAGTCTTCCTGGTGATTGTGCACTATGTGTCCAAGCAGCTGATGAATGAATGAATGCAGCAGAGGTGTGAGGGAGTCTAGAGGAGGTGAGGCTGTCAGGTGTGTTTACGTCAGACGCAGTAACACCCTCACCTCCACCTCTCCTGTTTATTTTCACAGGTGAGGTGGTCGGATGTGTCTCCCACACAACACGCTGTGTGTGCGCGTGTGGTTTTAAGTATTTCAGTGTTTGTTTGTCTTGGGTGTGTGCACCTGGGAATGTTCTGATGTTCTGCTTCTCTGTTTCTCAGGGATTGCGCAATCCAACACTCTTCTGAATCTTAAGAGCTATTGACAGAACCACCAGGAACCGACCAAAACATAACTGACGCAGGTAGGAACCCTCAGAGTGGAGTGAGGTTCTCCGTCTTTCTGTCTATCCCTCCATTTGACTCTCTCTCAGGTGTGCTGACAACAGTTCCTGTCAACGTGATCGTTCTAGGCCTTTGTATTTGGATGGCATAGAGCGGTGTGTGTGTGTGTGTGTGTGTGTTGTGGTTACCTGGCGTGCTGTGTGAATGTAGGTGGCGTGTGTGTACCTGCCGTGTGTGTGTGCTGTGTGCGTGTGGTGTGTGTACCCTGCGTGTGGTGTGGTGTGTGCGTGTGTGTGTGTGCGGTGGATGTGTACCTGCGTGTTGTGTGTGTGTGCGTGTGTGTACCTGCGTGTGTGTGTGTGTGTGCGTGTGTGTACCTGCGTGTCCGCATCAAGCTTTCTTTGTAGCTACTTCCTAAGGTGTTGATTGCTGAGACGGATTGGTATTTCCATAGAGTGAATGAGTGTGTGTGTGTGTGGTTGAGGGGTGTGTGTGTGTGGTTGAGGGGTGTGT
>BROE01000008.1:1511999-1515628 GCA_036571765.1 Plecoglossus altivelis | reverse complement strand
ACACACCCCTCTACCTCCACCCTCCTCTCCACCTCTACCTCAACACACCCCTCTACCTCCACCCTCCTCTCCACCTCTACCTCAACACACCCCTCTACCTCCACCCTCCTCTCCACCTCTACCTCAACACACCCCTCTACCTCCACCCTCCTCTCCACCTCTACCTCAACACACCCCTCTACCTCCACCCTCCTCTCCACCTCTACCTCAACCCCTCTCTCCACCTCCACACACCCCTCTACCTCCACCCCTCTCTCCACCTCTACCTCAACACACCCCTCTACCTCCACCCTCCTCTCCACCCTCCTCTCCTCTCTTAATTTCTCTTGTGGCTATTGTCTGTCATTGTGAATTCCCCCACTACACAGTCAAAACAATGAATTGTCAAATTTTTTACATGAAAATATGTTTTACATAATGGAAAGCATTTGAAATCCTGACACCTGCACACCTGTGAACCAAGTGCTTGTACTGAAAATATTCACAGCGGAAGCATAAATCACCTTGTATTGTGATTGACCACATGATCTGTATGCAGGTGTATCTCAGGTGTATATCAGTGGGAAAACATTTGCCTAAAGATCACAGGGTTCGTCAACAGTATGTTCAAGCTATGTTACGGTAAAAGTTCTAACTTTGTCAACTTTCTTTACTCCGACTATAAAGTTAATCTCTACTGACGTTCCTATCCACAGTCCTGCAGTATCAACATTAGCCCACTAGGCTGCGAGCTGGAGCACAAATCCAACTCATTTCACCTCTAAAATGAAAGACATTCTCCAATCCCAGCAGCCGTCTGCTGTTGTTCCTCTCAACAGCAGGGAGGGTTTTTGTCTTTCAACGTTTCCAAATCCGATGACATCATCGTTTTTGTCATTGGCCCGTCCACTTTCAGTCACAAAATTCTCTAATCGCTCTGTTCACACCTGTCTCCCTCTCTCTGTCCATGCCTGTCTCCCTCTCTCTGTCCATGCCTGTCTCCCTCTCTCACATTACACCTGGCCTTACGAACATGTATCTCTGCCAAATACCCCCCCCCCTTTCCAGCAGGACCACCAACATCCCATCTCAACGCACCAAACAAACCAGCCCCCTTCACCAAGACAAACAAACATGTCTGAGCTATTGTTAATTTTAACACAACACACACACAATATGAAACAACACACACCACACACACACATGAACCACAACACACACACAATGAAACACACACACACACACACAAAAACACACACACACACAAAGAAACACACACACACACAAAGGAACACACACACACACACAAATGGAATTACACCACACATACAGACACACACACACACCCAGCTACACACAGACACACACACACACACACAGTCTCTCAGCACCAGGAGAGACTGAGCTCAGCAGACAGCAACGACACAGCACTAATAGGAGCGAGACAGTCTGAGCGTCGTGGCGACGTGCCAGCTACCTGTCTGGTATGAGATTGAAGATGTTTGCCTTTCGGTCTGATGGCAGATACAATAGACCCAGGACCAGCGCCGCTGAAGGGGGGCGGGTGGGGGGGCTTCCTAGATGGTTGGCTGTTCCCAGCCCCCCCCCCTCCTTCAGGTTAGTTGCCCCCCTCAGCTACGCCCATGCTAACGCCATCTAAACACACTAAGAAAAGATTAGCAAGTTGCCCCCCCAGCTACGCCCATGCTAACGCCATCTAAACACACTAAAGATTAGCATTGACATGGCACTTTTATGATAGTGACTCATTGCCAGATTCTCTTACGATAACAAACGGAATCCTCTCGTTTTCAAACAGCCCTTTTTAGACGCAGTTTCGAACTGACACGCACGAGAACGTTACAATACCTGAAGCAACGTCAATTCAACTTTACGCCAAGCGAAAAATAGCAAACAGTCGAATGTGATGAAGAGATGAGGAAACATTCGTTGTCTACCCCTCCAGGCCAGCTAGCATCAGACTGTATGATTAAACCAATGAAGGTTAACGCCACATATTTTCTGTTATTCGTCATTTACTCCCTCCATCTCCCCTGCTGGGTAATATCTCTCCTGGAGCACCAGGCCTCTAAGTCCTGATGATGGCTGACTGATCACTTTATTAGAGGCAGAGAGAGGCTGATGGAGGCTGAGAGAGGCTGATGGAGACTGAGAGAGGCTGATGGAGGCTGATGGAGGCAGAGAGAGGCTGATGGAGGCAGAGAGAGGCAGAGAGAGGCTGATGGAGGCTGAGAGAGGCTGGTGGAGACTGAGAGATGCTGCGGCTGACTAGAGGATGATGGAGGCTGATGGAGACTGAGAGACGTCGAGGCTGACTACACGCTGATGAAGGCAGAGAGAGGCTGATGGAGGCTGATGGAGGCTGAGAGAGGCTGGTGGAGACTGAGAGACGTTGAGGCTGACTACACGCTGATGAAGGCAGAGAGAGGCTGATAGTGGCTGATGGAGGCAGACAGAGGCTGATGGAAGCTGATGAAGGCAGAGAGAGGCTGAGAGACTGCAAGAGGCCGATAGAGGCTGAGAGAGGCTAATAGAGGCCGATAGAGGCTGAGAGAGGCTCACTACAGGCTGACTACATGCTGCCAAGCAGCCAACTTAATCAAAACGACTATTTTACAATTTTCAGTTTGTTTTCAAGTTATGGGATTATCTCTGGTGAATAGTTGCACGCTAAGCAGGAGGGTTGTATTAAAAACACATGCCCTCTTGCCCCACCGACCCCCCCCAGTTTCACTGAGCTCAAGTTCAACCTAATCACAGGCCCTAGCGACTGGGCGGCCATTTTGAAACCTTTCAGAGCTCTGCTTGGCTGGTGGGTGTAAAGGGATGTTGAGGTGATTTCCCCTCCAGATCAGCAGGGTTGTAAGCAGGTTTGATGCTGGTCTTATCAGGGAGTGAGAGAGCAGCCATGCTGGGCTCTGACCCTGAGTAGAGGAGTACAGGGGAACACATCTGGTCTTTAATAACGAACCATGTCATGGAAAAGAAACAATCTCCGTTGCCTGTTACAGTTCGTTTTATAGCTTCGCTCCGAAAAAGCCAGAGTCCTTTCTCATTCTCTCACTTTCTCTCCTCATCCCTCTCTTTTTCTATCTTTCTTTCTTTCCACCTCCCCTCTGCCTTTATCCCTCTCTCTCTCCCTCTCTTTTTATTTAAGCTGCTTTCTCTCTTCTCTCTACCTCGCTTCCTCTCTCCAGTCTCCCTCTCTGCTCTCTCTCCCTCTCCCCCCCTCCCTCTCTCTCTCTCTCTCTCTCCCTCCTCCCTCCTCCCTTCCTCTCTGTATCTCTCTCTCTCTCTCTCTCTCCCTCCCTCTCTCTCTCTTCCTCCCTCTCCCCCTCTCCTTCCCTCCCTCCCTCTCTCTCCCTACCTCCCTCCCTATCCCTCTCTCTCTCTTTCTCTCCCTCTCTCCTTCCCTCCCTCCCTCCCTTCCTCTTTCTGGGTCAGATAACAAAGGGATGGGAGTGGAAAGAGAAGGTTAAAAGCGACTGGAATGCCATCGTATCTGTGTGTGTACGGACTGGAGACAAGTTGTTATTCCTTTTCCAAATAAAGGCTGATTTAAGAGGAATGGAGACAGAGAGGGAAAGAGAGAGATGAAGGAGAGATGGAGGGAGGGAAGAGGAAGGAGA
>BROE01000008.1:1464499-1506999 GCA_036571765.1 Plecoglossus altivelis | reverse complement strand
TCTCTCCCTCTCTCTCTCCCTCCCTCTCCCTACCTCTCTCTCTCTCACACACACACACACACACACACCCAGGGGTCATGACAGAGGTCATGACCCCTATTTTCAGTACAGATTTGTAGGTTGTACCTGATGAAGATACAGTATACAGAAGATACAGTCATCTGAGCAGCAGCTGGGGTCGCTTAGCAACTAGACAGTGGAGCTGGGAACAACAGTAGACCCAGAATGCACAGGGGGGAATTCGAACCTGCAACCTCTGAACCAGTGGTCAAACACCTGTACTACTGAGCCTACACACCCTATCCAAAGACCTGATCTGTCCTGTTAAGGTTTTGACGTTTAGTTCAACAGGCTGATTCCTGATACAAACAGGAAAACTGCCCAGACCCTTCCAACCCTGCAGTCCTGCAGCCTTCCAACCCTGCAGCCTAGCAGTCCTGCAACCTTCCAACCCTGCAGCCTAGCAACCATGCAGCCTTCCAACCCTGCAGTCCTGCAACCTTCCAACCCTGCAGCCTAGCAGTCCTGCAACCTTCCAACCCTGCAGCCCTGCAACCTTCCAACCCTGCAGCCCTGCAACCTTCCAACCCTGCAGTCCTGCAACCTTCCAACCCTGCAGCCTTGCTCTCCTTGACATCAGAGAACAAGAGAGCAAACTGTCTCTCAGGTGTCTCAATCAGGCCTCATCTCTGTGCAGACAGCTGTGGCAATGTATCTCTGCTCTCTGCTCTCCTCCTGCCCCATGTGACTGAATCACGTGACTGAACCATGTGACTGCTCCATGTGACTGCCCCATGTGACTGAACCATGTGACTGAACCATGTGACTGCCCCATGTGACTGAACCATGTGACTGAACCATGTGACTGCCCCATGTGACTGCCCCATGTGACTGCCCCATGTGACTGAATCACGTGACTGAACCATGTGACTGCTCCATGTGACTGAACCATGTGACTGAAGCATGTGACTGAACCATGTGACTGCCCCACGTGACTGAACCACGTGACTGCCCCATGTGACTGCTCCATGTGACTGAACCATGTGACTGAACCATGTGACTGCCCCATGTGACTGCCCCATGTGACTGAACCACGTGACTGCCCCATGTGACTGAACCATGTGACTGAACCATGTGACTGAACCATGTGACTGAACCATGTGACTGCCCCATGTGACTGAACCACGTGACTGAACCACGTGACTGAACCATGTGACTGAACCATGTGACTGCCCCATGTGACTGAACCATGTGACTGAACCACGTGACTGAACCATGTGACTGAACCATGTGACTGCCCCACGTGACTGCCCCATGTGACTGCCCCATGTGACTGAACCATGTGACTGAACCATGTGACTGCCCCATGTGACTGCCCCATGTGACTGAACCATGTGACTGCCCCATGTGACTGAACCAGGGTTTACGACAGACTGAGAGCATTTCTTTCCTCTAGTTTTTTGGCTCCGTTTGCGAATATGTGTCTATATGATGGAGCAAAACTGTTCCATATTAAAACCAATCTCTCCGGAGCCTATATATGGTTTAAATAGAGGAGTTCCCTGCCAGTTCCAATCTATGTTACCACCTAAGAAGATCGAGAAGTTTCGATTTGTGCCAAACAACTTTGTTTTTAACCTTGTGGTCAGAGCAGTTTGAGAAGCATGCATCTGCATTTAAAAGACGTTCTGTCGTTGGTTTCTCCACAGCTGGCTTGCAGGAACTAATAAGTGGAGTGTGTGTGTGCGTTTCTGCGGTTAATAACCAAAGCTGACAGTTGGTTCAGTGAATAAAGGAGTTCGGTTCCCATAGATACCTCTCACAACAATAGTTTATGTGTGTGTGTGTATAAATAAGGGAGAGGGAGAAACAGAAATAGAGAGAAAGCATTCTGAGGATGTGTGTGTGTGTATGTGTGTGTGTGTGTGATTGTGTATGTGTGTGTGAGTGTGTGTGTATGTGTGTGTGTGTGTATGTGTGTGTGATTGTGTGCGTGTGTGATTGTGTGTGTGTGTGTGTGAGTGTGTGTGTGATTGTGTGTGTGTGTGTGATTGTGTGCGGTTGCCAAAACCAGTGCTAACACTTTATAGGACGTAATGCCTTGAAATCCAGATCGTGCTCTTGGCTTAGTCAACCAGGCAGGCCTCTCTACAACGCAGGCCAACCAGAACCAGCTAATGAGATCATCCAATCCCAGCGGGCCTTGGAGAAGCCATTCGGCCAATCGGCAGGTACGGAACTCCATCACAATGAAAAGCCCCGTCAACTGTTGTGAAACGGCTGCAGCTTCCATGTAGCAGAGCAATAAAAGGGTTATAGGAAACTGAAATGGAACGTTCTGGATGTAAGAGGCTGACAGAATGGATGAAGACCTTCCAGGGTGAGAGGAGAGTTGAGAGAGGGCACTCTGGAGAGCAGGCCAGGCAAACTACACGGTGCCCAGTGCCTGCATCACCCCTGTTAGGGCGTTGGAAAAGGTCATTTGCTTCTCCTTAACGACCCACTGTTGGGTTGATGTCATTACAAGCTGAAAGACAGCGAGGGGAGGGTTTGTCCTGGCGATGGGAGACGGCAGACAGACAGGTTAGCATCTCAGAGTGAGACAGGTGAGAGTATTTGAGAGGGCTACGACAGTGATGATAGACAGACAGGTTAGCATCTAAGAGTGAGACAGGTGAGAGTATTTGAGAGGGCTATAACAGTGATGATAGACAGACAGGTTAGCATCTAAGAGTGAGACAGGTGAGAGTATTAGAGAGGGCTACAACAGTGATGATAGACAGACAGGTTAGCATCTAAGAGTGAGACAGGTGAGAGTATTTGAGAGGGCTATAACAGTGATCTATCTGTCATCATCATACACACATCTCTGTTAGTTGCATATAAACAGGCTTATCCAACTATGTAGCTCTGGACAGCAGCTGCTAGACTAAGCTATACATGGCTGACTGACAACAACTAAAAACTACATTTCCCAGCAGGCTCCTCTTCCTCAACAGTGCGCCAGAATGGCTTTTTACCTACCAGGCCAAACACAACATGGCCAACCGCTGAAAGCCGTATCAGGGACGCATAGGGTTGCCAACTTTGTCACTATGAAATGCGGGACAAAGGGTGGGCTGGTTTTGTGCAAAAATACAGTGTATCGATGATCATTCTCAAGTGTCGTGATCAGCACTGCTGTTTTATGAATGTTAGATCAGCGCAGTAGTAAAAAAAACGTAACAAGTAAGGTCCCGTACGGGACAAATCAATTAGGCTCAAAATGCAGGACGTCCCGCCTAATTCGGGACAGTTGGCAACCCTAGGAACACAGAAAGTCAGGATTTATGAGACAGGAAGTGATAAAGGGTTGTTCCTGGCATGGGGTATCTTGGAATAAGACAAATGCAGGACTGACAAGGACTGCAGGAGACCAGAAGACTGTAGTCAGCGAGTCAGAGCTGTCTGATGATTCAAAACAAACCGTCCTTTCACATCTTTGGACCATGCCGATCCTTTACTTTCATATTTTATTCCAACTCTGTCCTTTTCCCATAAAAAATAAGTATTTGATTCAAGAGAAAAGACAGTTATATTAGCAGCAAACTAAACGTTCTTAGTTTACTGTCCTAATTCCTGTCATCGTTTACATTTAGGTTGTTTGACCCTGAAATGTGAGTCTTAATCTTTAACCCTGCTGGCTTACTGTCTCAAGAGACCTGCATGAGTCCAGTAACCAGCTCTGTCTGAGAGCTCAGTATGGACTATCTGTCTCAGTATGGACTATCTGTCTCAGTATGGACTATCTGTCCAGCTGTAGGGAGGCTGTGGCTTGCTAACGCTGTAAAACCTTTTATTGACAGGCCAGAAACAGCTCCAGCTTTAGACAGGCCTGCCCGGCAGACAGACAGGCCTAATGGCAGACAGACAGGCCCAACACCTGGCAGAGAGACAGGCCTGTGCGTCAGACCATATTGGACCAAATCAAACTGGATCAGACGTAACTGGACCAGACTAAACCGAATCTGACCGGATCAAACCTAACTGGACCAAATTAAACCGGATCGGACCTTACTGGACCAGATCAGACCAGAACAAATGTTCCATATTATGTTCCAAACCTGATCAGACCTTACTGGACCAGCCCAGACTGGATCAGACCGGATCAGACCTGACTGGACTGAGTGTTTTTGTCCAGCGTCTCTTCACAGTGGTCAGAAGCCTTGGCTACTAACCAAATAACAAAAGTGAACATTTAATAGGTTTGTCTTTAAGCGTTTATAGAGTATGAGTCATGTCTCATGGGAGATTTAACAGACAGAGAGAAAAGGAGGGTTGGATTCTACAGAAACTTCTAGACTGAAGTCAGAAGATGCATCAGCTGTCAACGGCGTTCCTTGACGGACTCCCCGTGGACAACGACATACTTTTCAAAACCTAGATTAATAAGACACTCATGCAACTTCATAACGTCTCCTTGGCATAAAGCTCTTCGCTCCCTTAAGTCACTCTCGATCAACGTCTTTCACATATGAGCTCTAGCCATAGTGTATGCAGCTGACTTACCATTCACAAACAGCTCGTTTTCCTTTCCTATGACGCTTCATTTGCTCGAGATAATGCTCTCCTTACCATCACTAAACGCTCTTTCTGTATAGAAGCGAAGCTACTTACCAAAGTGACCAAAGGGCATGCTTCAACACTACTAATAAACATTAGCGTTCCATAACGCTCTTCCAATAACCCTTGCTTCTTTCACATGTGAAAACAGCTCTTTCTCTCAACCATAACGCTCTTTCACCATAACGCTCTTTCATAACGCTCTTCCAATAACCTAGACTCCTTGAGGTCCATAACGCTCTTCCACCACACACTAATAATTAGCCACAAATCTGCTCAACTCTCCCTTTAATGCGAGTGCTGTTCCTCATCTCAGATACAGCTCACTCGTGTCACAACTTCATGATACGTGGCTCTTTGATCGACACGGACTAGTTACTCTTCAATGGACGCTGTGCTCTTCAGTTTACTACATATGCGGCCATCGAGTTTCTTCTCTGTAGAAGCTGTCAACACAGATTTGTTGGTCTTCAATAACGCTCTTCCATAAAGCTCCCTCCCATTACTTACGCTTTTCTTACACTAGAAACTCTGTCGAGTTCCTCCACTCAATAGTTTAACAGCGCACCAAGGCAGTATTCTCATAATCGCTTCCTCTCTCACCAACTATTAAAGGCTTGGTCAGGAACGCTAGTCTTCTAATTAGACGCTTCTTTCACCATACAACAAGTCTCTGCTCCATCAAGCTGTTCTTCATATATGCCAGTCTTCATCCAGATACAGCTCTTTGGACTCTCCCCACCACATTGAAGTAAAACAGTAGTCTCTGTCCATTAACGTGCTTGCTTTTTTTTCTGCCAGCCGGCTAGCAGGACAATTTTAAGCTCCTGGGCATTAAACAGCATCCTAGTTCAGATGTTTCTCCATAACGCCTCTGTCATTCACAACCTACATCAAAGCCTCATTTGTCAGAACGGTCAACAGCTTCTTTCCAAGTTACAACCTGCCCCTCTTACCAGGTAACGATCCCTTAAATAACACCACATACCAAAGCTATCCTGGTATGGCACATAAAAGCTCGTTCGCATACCACCGCCTTCTCGTTCTATCACCACAACCTACCGGATAAAATAAAGGTCGAAATCCAAGTACCGATATCGGCATTAAAATCCCACAGCTGTACCTTCGGATGGAAGTAAACAGACGCACAAACGCTCTTGCGCATAACGCTCTTAATCAATATCTAGCCAAAGTCTCATTATCCAATATCTCAGTCACGCTTCACCTATATCTTCAGATATTCACAAGAGAGCTAACTCTGACACAAAGTTAAGGATCAGCGAGAGTGAATGTCCGCTGTTTACAATCGAGAACCTAGCAGCGCATTCAGTCATTTATGGCGATTAATCAGCCTATCTTAGTGCCAACGCATAGAGCTCCCTATTCCCCTGATACCGCAAATTCTTCAGAACTTACGATAAACGCCTCTTGCACTAATAACGCTACTAGTACTATCGGTTTCGAACATAAAGCTCTTTGGTCTACCATAAAATGCCGCACCTTCTTGCACAATAATACAGTTCAATCTTTCCATCAAGCGTAACATAGAGCTTCGCTCTTTCACCATAACGCTCTTTCACCATAACGCTCTTCCACAACGCTCTAGTTCAACCATACGCCTCTCTGTCTTCTTCTCGTCCGCCATATGGACCTCTGTTTTTGCGGAAAGTGAAAACGCTCTGGGGTCTCCAAGACGACCCATAACGCTCTTGTCCCCCCCCACCCCACTCACCATGGCGCTGCGAATATTTACCACAATTTCGAGTTTGACATCTTATAACAGCTGGGTCAAAGTCCGTTTTTTCACCTGTATATTGTAGACTCGCGTTTGTTAACACCACACCAATAAGACTGACTATTGGTAATTGACAACCATAAACTGCTGCGCAGTAATTCACAGAGATAGGTCTCATCCAAGCTTTAGTGCCTTAGTGCGCTCATAAGGTGCCTTCGCTAAATGTTTCTCAGTACCACCATAACGCTCTTGTTTGCATGGGAAAGGAGGGGGGTGATTCACTCATTAAAATGCTCATCTTTACCATTTGCCATTCAGATAAGACTTCCTTGTCAGACCAATCACGAACTGCGTTTTTACCGACCCATATACGTTCTTTAGTAACGCTGTGATAGAATCGCGCAGTATAATGCGGTAACACGGCTCACTTCTCACTCATGATGTACCCAATTCTGTTGTGTCGTAATACTGTGGCTGTCATCTTCCTGATGGACCGCTGCTTATTCCATGACCAAGCAATCTTTCTCCTACAGCCAATAGTTACCGTCTCTGGCCAAGTGAACTGTCTCTCGTTTCAACCCATCATTAAGCATCTGTCCGCTATATATGCATAACTTGGCCGATTGTAACGTATCATTTCTATTTCCTATAAACATAGCTCGTTTGGACTCCGAGTAACGCTGCTTCTCGCAAACACTCATAAACGCTCGTTTTCATATTTTGTCTCACAGAACTCTCATATACGAGACGCATTATGTGAACAATGTAGACGCCACTGTTATTACAGCAGGATCTATGACGGCTCTCTTCGGCCTCTCAATAAAAACCAGACTCTATGTCAAAGTTTCCCAAATCTACTAACTAAGATCTTTAGATATTTCAGCCTAGCAACCTGTGGACCGCCTCTCCTTTTTACGCACCACTGCCTGAGTAGGTCCATGCTGAGAGATTAAAATCGGTCTTGCTTTCCGAGCATAGAGACTGATTGCAGTAGGATCAGAAAACAATAAGCATAAACCTTCTCTATAACGTTGTTTCTCACACAATGCAGAACTCTCTTATATTGTCTGCCTGCTCTTTCCCCTTAGACATTGCATCCACGACAGCTCTGCCGCCTTATACTCCACTCGCCTATGTTGCATTCTCAGTCTGCGAGCATGCTTGCTGAGCTGGCAGTTACCTAGGATCTTTCCACTGTGTACAAAGGAGAACCCCGCAAGAGAAAGAACCGCAGAACTGGCAGTACTGGAGTGGCCCCAGAGAGCTACGATTAACGCGCGAGTTGCTCAGCTCGTAACCATAAATATGCTGCTCTGCCTCTTCTCTCATCATTATCACGCTCTTATCCCATCAACTGCCTCTTTCTCCCATATGACCGTCCTCTTTCCTCTCATAACGCTCTCTCTCTGTCCAACAACTAAACGCGACTCTCCATTACACCAATAGACGCTCCTTTCACCCGACTCAAAACACACACTCGCACTGTTTAGCAGTAACAGTCAATGTAATTTGAAGGGTCCATCTTAAACAGTAGAGGGGGGATGGGAGTTACCTGGTGTATGGTCTAGTTAGTAAATAACCGAAGACTCGAAATAATAATAGTTTCAAGTCTTCAAAATACACATTGTTTCCCTGTTAGAACAGGCAGACTCTCACAGTTTGGTCATCAAATTGAACTTGAGTTTGCAGATAACTACAAATATACTTCATGACTCCTCATAGTGCACTTAATGGAGATGGCTAACTAACTCAGACGGTTGCTTACTTATACAAATACACATTTAAGGCCGATTTGTTTCCTGATGTAGTGATAAATGAGGGGACGTTTCCTGGAGTTTCATACACTTCCTTGTGTTTAACTTGACGCAGAAATTCCAATCATCTCAGACTTGGCCTGTCTCCCTTACCTTCGTCACTGGGTCGACTCTTTTGCCCAGACCGTCATCTTTGTCTCTGTTCCCTCCTTAACAGAATCATTACAGGGTCCCACTCACAAAACTGGAGTGAGATGATCACTAAAATGAAGACATCTATCCACAAACAAGACTAACTTGTTATGGCGCTAAAAGAATGCAGTTGACTCGTTGCAGTGAAGCGACAGCGTGGAAAACGTGTCCAGCAGCCTTCGGGTCGGTTTTTCACCTAATGTAAATAAACCAACATATGCATTTGTAATAATCTTACCACAACTAAACATGATTAAAAATAGACTGCATATCAACCATAGTACAAAATAGTCATCTAAAAAATACACATACATAAGAGGCCCTTCACAATGTATTAATCGGAGTGCTTGGATTAAGACATTCGCAGCTGGTTAGTATTAATAAGCTTATCCTCCATAGACGGCTGAAATTACGGCACATGAGTGCCCAAGTCAATGAACGCTCTCTCAATCTGACCATGAAAAGAAAACAGCACAGGAAATTACTCATTGATATTCTGTCTCTTTATGATTTCATATGCCAATAAATCACTCACAATATGTCGTCACTAACAAAACTAGCAGAGCACATGTCTCCATAATTTAGTTTCTTCCTCAATTGATCACAGCCGCTGCAACTACAAGTCATCCTATCTGGAATTCCCAAGTAATAATGGCTGCGTCCTTTATAACATCATCATCTAGTCGCGATGAGTAAAGCTACTACTATGACATTCAAAATTATCATAACAGGACTACATTACCACATAACACTCTATGCTCAATAACAGATAGCAGTCTCTGCTCCCTCAGTCACACACAGAGAAGTTGAGTGCGCTTGTACTTACTCACAGAACCAGACTTCTATGTTCACAAACGCCTAATGTTTATGAGATATTGTGCATGGCGCTTCCTAAGCTGCTTAACTTTCTCATATAAGTCAGTCTTAACGATTATGTGGTTTGCTACGCCCTAGTACATTCCTCCTGGAAAGAACAAGGTGCTTTGAATACAACTGATGACGTTGGAAACCCAGGGAACTCAAGAGATATGCGCTTGATACTACATTCTCTGATGTGAGGGGGCCCCAGGTTAGAAACTGAGGGGCCACAGCCATCACTATATTCTCTGATGTGAGGGGCCCCCATGTTAGAAACTGAGGGGCCACAGCCATTACTACATTCTCTGATGTGAGGGGCCCCCATGTTAGAAACTGAGGGGCCACAGCCATTACTACATTCTGCTACTATGGGACACAAGCAATCAGACAACCAGAACTCTAATGATAAGGCACATTTATGGAACATGGTTTAGCCAGTAGAATGACAGCCATATTTAGTAGACGGAAAACCTGTCAATCAAGCTTTGAAGATTGCGTTTAAGTTTAAAAGTTTCTGCATGGGTTTGTATGCTATCACAAAGATGATCCAGATATGTTTTGACCTGCTGTCAGCAGTTTATATCCGCAAGGATGAGGCCAAATGCTGGTTCTAGATCGCCGAGCTACAGGGAGACAGACAGGAAGTCTCCGCCTAGATGGTGCTCAGATGGAGGGCTAAGTAGACAAGGTTAGTGGTGGTGGAGAGGAACCCAATCAGGTTGCAGAGGTTGGACAGGCCGTGGTACTGACCGAAGGTTTTCTTCCAGGCCTTGTATTTGGGATCCTGCTCCTTCAGCTTGGCGTACGCCTCCCTCTGGCTTCCCAGTCCGACCTGCTCGCCCAGGCCGTGCTCCTTCTCCACCTCCCGTAGCTGCAGCATCACCTCCGTGGCCGCGGGGCCGAACCACTGGGCGTTGAGGCCCGCCATGACCAGCGCCGTGAAGTACAGCCCCATCTGGAAGACAAGGAGGAGGAATGAGGCCCCCGTGCGCAACCACGCCCCCCTGCACGTGTCTGCGTACGTTTACGGACACGCCGTCTCAAGGGAGAGACGCGGTGAAGAGTGCCAAGCGTGGGGGCTCTTTTTTCGAGAATTGACACACGATTGGCCTTCACGTGTCTGGGCATGCACGTCAGCATGGGTGGTTTGGCCTGACCTGCAGACTCTCGTGCCAGTCCAGGAGCTCCCTGGGGTGGTAGACTGCGTACACTGCCAGGCTGGAAAAGTTGCAGGCCAGCAGGCAGTAGAAGTAGACTGGGAAGAGTTTACTCTGCACCAAGCCGAACGTGTGCAGGGTCACCTGCTGCACGAGGGCGAACCCTGGAGGGAGAGATGAAGAGACACACACAGCAGGTGAAAGGGAGGCATGTTGTGATTCAAATAGATCAATAATCGCACCTAAGAACGCTCTATGGGTACGCACACAACTAAACAAGCCCTCTCAGCTGTTATTAGTGTCCACATAAGAACACGCTTCTCTCTCATAATAGCTCTTCCATTCATTACCTGCGCTCACTGCAATTGTGACACCCCATAAGAGTACCTGCTGCATCCTAGCCCGCTCTCGTTGTGACCATACCAGAGACTGCCTAGTCACCAACAAGTCTGCAATGAACACGTCTTTCCACCATCAAGTCGTGATGGGTCGCCATATGACGCGTTTCCATTTCCGCAGAAGCTAGAAACTGCTAAGTACTGACGCCACTGATTGGAGCTTTGTTCCAATCCAGTGCCATGTTTACCTCTGATATTTTTCACACCAGAATTTCCAGACGCTAGAGACACCCAGTGTGCTGCCACGCTCTTGAACACGCAGATTTATTTGATGTGGGACTACACGTTTTCCGCACGAAACTACTCTTAGAACTGCAACATCTCGCCATGACTAACTGCTGTTCCCATTTGTAACAGTAGCTCCTCCAATAGACCACGCTCCTTACTGTCGGAATAAAGCTCTTCCATAACGCTCTTCCACCTGCAAACGCTCTTTCACCATAACGCTCTTCCATAACGCTCTTCCATAACGCTCTTCCATAACGCTCTTCCATAAAGCTCTTCTATAACGCTCTTCCATAAAGCTCTTCCATAAAGCTCTTCCATAAAGCTCTTCCATAACGCTCTTCCATAACGCTCTTCCATAACGCTCTTCCATAAAGCTCTTCCATAACGCTCTTCCATAAAGCTCTTCCATAACGCTCTTCCATAACGCTCTTCCATAACGCTCTTTCACCATAACGCTCTTCCATAACGCTCTTCCATAACGCTCTTCCATAACGCTCTTCCATAACGCTCTTCCATAACGCTCTTCCATAAAGCTCTTCCATAAAGCTCTTCCATAACGCTCTTTCACCATAACGCTCTTCCATAAAGCTCTTCCACCTGCAAACGCTCTTTCACCGTAACATAGTATGAATCAAAACATTTTATTGACGCTTTTTCTCCACAGCAACATTCAAAATAACACCAGAGGTAGAAGCGTCTGTTTTGGTGGAAACGACAGTTGGGAATGATTAGCAAATACATCGACTGGAGTCAGACACAAACCCTCAGTCACTGTGCTGGACCAGAACCAGACTGTTCACACTAAAACCCAGAATGATCGGCAATTGCCCAAAAAGGTCCAGGAACAAGGATCAACCTCGCAGCGAAAAAAGTTGCTAAATTTACCAAGCAGAGGTGTTCCTGAACTACATTATTTTATTTCTCGATTTGATAACTATCGACTTCTCTAAACAAAAACGACAAAACCTGGCACCCTGAGGAAGCTGTGAGAAATAATAACGTCGGTCAAGCAGCCAAGGCAATCCTGTAGCGAACCTGCAATGTTACACCGACAGCTGATTTCAGTGTTAATGTCTGAAGAGCTAGCATGGCATCTAATCAGTCTAGTGACCAAGCAAGTTCTGACGTCAAAGTTTTTTGCACTACGCTATAGATAGATGACTAACAACAGCGCTTGACATAGCTGATGCTCTAAAAAAGAACTCAGCTAGCGGTAACGAATCATCTGCACGTCTACTCGCCCTTCTCGATGAACTACTCTCTAACAGATGTAATCCTCATCCTGGACTGAATCTGCATCAAAGGCCTTCTGGAAGCTTCTGTGAGCAAGTTTGTAATTCGGCGGAATTTAGAAAGACTAAATGTGATGCTGATTGACGTGAGAGGAAGGCAGGCATGTACAGTGACAGTTGAACGTCAAAATTTTGAAGAGGTGGCGAAGCGTGACCTAGTCAACCCCCACCAACTTCACTCCAGGCAACACGACCCGGCTCCACATTCACTCACCTCCACACACACCCCCACCTGCTGAACACGAGCCCAGAACACACCGCCCTGTGGCAGATGGTGTTAGTGACGTTGGTCAGAACATTGTCTGTGTTGGTGAGATACCCTGTGTGAGGCTGTCGTAATCATGACTGCGTCAGCATAGTCCTGCTGAGGGCTTCCATCACAAACACACTCAGATAAGGCAAGGTGTTCAAGGGTAGTGTTCAGGGACACAGGAGGGGGAAAGGGAGGGGGAGAAGGGAAGGAAGGGGGAGAAGGGAAGGGGGAGAAGAGAAGGGAAGGGGAAGGGAAGGGGGAGGAGTCTGTAAGCTCTGCAGGTGAGGAGGAGGAGGAAGACCGGAAGGAGGAAGAAGAAGAGGAGGGGAGAAGAGAAGGGGGAAGGGAGGAGGAGAAGGGGCAAGAGAGGGAGAGAAGGGCAAGGGGGAGAACGGGTGTAGCAAAGGTGGTAGATATGGAACGAAAGGGAAGAGAGGTGGAATGAGGAGGAGGGGCAGAGGGAAGGAGAAGTGGAGAAGGGAAGGGAGGAGAAGGGAAGTAGAGAGAGAGACACACACAAAAAAAGACACAGACAGAGAGAAAAACAGACATAGACACAGAGAGAAAGAGAGAAATGGAAAGAGAGAGAGAGGGGAAGGGGGGGGGAAGGAGGGGAAAGGAGGGGAAAGGGAGGAGGTGAAGGGGGAAAGTGAGAAAGTCAAATCAAGACTTTTTGTCACTCAACAGCCACATTACATTGTGGGAATGACTGGCATTCCAGAATAGAGTGGAAGACTGGAGTGGGCATGTGTGTGGTGAGTGTGTGTGTGGTGTGTGTGTGGTGTGTGGTGTGTGTGTGTGTGTGTGGATTGTGGGTGTGTGTGTGTGTGTGCTGGTGTGTGAATGTGCTGGTGTATGTGTGTATGTGCTTCAGCTTGTGTACAGAGGAACATGTGTTGGTGTGTTTCAGAGAGAGAGACAGAGAAAAAGTGTGTGTGTGTGTGTGGTGTGGTAGTGGGGGTGGTGGTGGTGTCAGATGTTGTGTGTTGTGTGTAAGTGTGTGTGTGTCTGCTAAGTGAGTGGTTGTGGTGGGTGTCGTGTGTCGCTGATGTTGTAGAGTGTTGGCTGTGCTCGTGTGTGTGTGAGTGTGTTGCTGTGTGTGTTCCTCTGTGTTGCTGTGTTCCCTGTGTTCCTCTGTGTTCCTCTGTGTGTGCGTGTGTGTGTGATTGTGAGTGTGTATGTGTTATTAGTGTGTGTTGTGGTTGTGTGTAGTGTGGTGGTGTGTGTGTATGTGTGTGTGTGGTGTGTGTGTGTGTGGTGTGTGTCGTGTGAGTGAGTGTAGGTGTACCGTTGTGGGGTGTGTGTGTGTTGTCCAGTGTGCTTGTTTGGTGACTGGTTGTGATGTGTGGAGTGGTCGCTGGTGACGAGAGAGTGGGAAGAGTGATTGGGTGTGTGTGGTTAGGTGAGTGGTCGGATATGTGCTCAGGTCGGGTGTGTGGTAAGTTGTGACGCTAGAGAGATGTGGGGTGTGTTGGAGAGTTGTGTAGTACGTGTGAGTAAGTGTTGATGCGGTTTGGTGTGTGTGCTAAAGTGTGTGTGTGTGTTGTGTGTTGAGTGTGTTGTGTCGTGCGTGTGTTTGTGTGTGGTGTGTGAGTGGTGTGTGGTGGTGTGTGGTGACGTGGTGTGTGTGTGTTGGGGGCGAGTGGGTAGCAATCACACTCTGGAGTATAGTTGGGAGTCTTGGCAGCAGGGGGCATGTTAAAGTCCTTTCCCCCCTGCAGTCGAAACCCCCAGGGGGCGGGACCTGACAGAGTCACGCTGTAATTGGTGCTGCTCATGCTGAGTGATGATGTCACTGGCAGTGGTACCTGTCAATCAAACTCCCAGGCCTGTAGGATGACAGCAGGACATTGTGTTTTAAAACCTTTTCTGCTCTTCAAATGAACATAAAAAACACTTTTCCTGATACAAAAAGTAGTATTTAGAAACAGTTAACAGGTAACAATTGTATTTGAGCAGTACACAGTACACCAGTCAAATGATCTCATCGTTCCCCTTCAATTCAGAAGTGACGATATACATGAGGAGATATTTTATTACAAGACCAGCATACATTTGTGTCACCCTGTCAGGGAACACAGTCACAAACAATATGATTATATTGTCGTTATTCAACAATCCATAAGAAAGCTAAATAAATGTACGACGCCTAGATATTCATCGGTAGGGTTAGACAATACACACTCGTGGCTGATATGGTGGGAATCTCAGCAGATCTGCACAACAACCAGATCAGTGGCTGTCATCCCAGACAGCACGCTCTACAGCCTCTCAACCAGACAGCTGTTCCCAGACACACAGCCTCTCAACCAGACAGCTGTTCCCAGACACACAGCCTCTCAACCAGGAAGCTGTTCCCAGACACACAGCCTCTCAACCAGGAAGCTGTTCCCAGACACACAGCCTCTCAACTAGGAACCTGTTCCCAGACACACAGCCTCTCAACCAGGAAGCTGTTCCCAGACACACAGCCTCTCAACCAGACAGCTGTTCCCAGACACACAGCCTCTCAACCAGGAAGCTGTTCCCAGATACACAGCCTGTCAACCAGAGAGCTGTTCCCAGACACACAGCCTCTCAACCAGACAGCTGTTCCCAGACACACAGCCTGTCAACCAGAGAGCTGTTCCCAGACACACAGCCTCTTAACCAGGAAGCTGTTCCCAGATACACAGCCTGTCAACCAGAGAGCTGTTCCCAGACACACAGCCTCTTAACCAGGAAGCTGTTCCCAGATACACAGCCTGTCAACCAGAGAGCTGTTCCCAGACACACAGCCTCTCAACCAGGAAGCTGTTCCCAGATACACAGCCTGTCAACCAGAGAGCTGTTCCCAGACACACAGCCTCTCAACCAGGAAGCTGTTCCCAGATACACAGCCTCTCAACCAGACAGCTGTTCCCAGACACACAGCCTCTTAACCAGGAAGCTGTTCCCAGACACACAGCCTCTCAACCAGGAAGCTGTTCCCAGACACACAGCCTCTCAACCAGGAAGCTGTTCCCAGACACACAGCCTCTCAACCAGACAGCTGTTCCCAGACACACAGCCTCTCAACCAGGAAGCTGTTCCCAGATACACATCCTCTCAACCAGGAAGCTGTTCCCAGACACACAGCCTCTCAACCAGACAGCTGTTCCCAGACACACAGCCTCCCAACCAGGAAGCTGTTCCCAGACACACAGCCTCCCAACCAGGAAGCTGTTCCCAGACACACAGCCTGTCAACCAGACAGCTGTTCCCAGACACACAGCCTCTCAACCAGACAGCTGTTCCCAGACACACAGCCTCTCAACCAGGAAGCTGTTCCCAGATACACAGCCTCTCAACCAGCTGCTCTGGATGTAAAAGATCTAATTAACATGTATAGAAAAGCATTGCTGATGAGGATCATGGTGTTGTGGAGCCACCTGTATGCCTCTATGATCTCTACTTTACATCAACAGGAACTTGGATATAGGAACACACACACACACTGCCATAACCTGCACACACACACACTGCCATAACATACACATGCACACACACGTTGCCATAACACACACATGCACACACACGTTGCCATAACCCACACACACACACACACACACACTGCCATAACCCACACATGCACACACACACACACACTGGCATAACCCACACATGCACACTCACACACTGCCGTAACACACACATACACACATACACACACTGCCATAACACACACATGCACACACACACTGCCATAATCCACACAAGCACACAAACACACTGCCATAACCCACACATGCACACACACCACAAATGCACATGCTACCACAACACACACATGCACACAACACACACACACACACACACTATCATAAACCACACATGCACACACACTGCCTTAACACACACATGCACACACACACTGCCATAACACACAAATGCACACACACACCACCAACGCACACGCTGCCATAACACACACATGCACACACACACTGCCATAACACACACATGCACACACACACACTGCCATAACACACACTCGTACCTCTGGAGAGAACAGGAAAATACCTAGAAAGATGTGGATAGAAAACGCACACATACAGTGGACGGTATACAGACATATGACTATGACACACACACACACACACACACTGCCATAACCCACACACACACACTCTGCCATAACACACACACACACACTGCCATAACCCCCGATCCCCCCCCCCCACACAAACACACACACACAGGACGTGTACCTCAGGACTGAGGACATCCAGTGAATAACTCCAGAGCGGTTGAACAGACTGAGATCCGCTTCCCAAACCCCCGTGGCCTGACTGTGGACTCTCCCCAGCCAACACTGACACAGAGGAGCGGGTCGCACCATTTATAGTGGGGAGGGAAGAGGAGGGGGGAGAGAAGGGAAGGAGGGAAAGGGCAACTGTGAGGCTGATGGTGGGGAAGAGGAGGGGAGGTGAGGTGAACGGGAGGGAGAGTGGGAGGAGGAGAGGAGGAGAGGGGGGAGGAGAGGAGGGGGAGAAGGGCAAAGGGCTAGACAGCCTAGCTTCCATCCAGATATTTTGGGAACATGGACTCTCAGTGCTTAAGGTGGAAGTCATGGTAAACCCAGAGATCACCAAAACACCCCTGGGCTGCTTCCAGAAACACAGAGGACAGACAGACAGGCAGACAGACAGATAGACAGGCAGACAGACAGGCAGGCAGACAGACAGACAGACATGAATATGCGGACAGAAGAGAAATACTCAATACTCTGAGATCATTCATCATCGTTCATCCCAACACACACACACACACAAACACACACACACACACAACACACATACACACAGAACGAGACCTCCCCTCCTCACACACACACACACACAACACACACACACACACACACAGAGACCTCCCCTCCTCTCTCTCTCTCTCTCTCTCACACACACACACACACACACACTAAACCAAGGGTTGGCCCATAGCTATATGCTGTGTTCATCCTGCCAGTTTTAGACGGCTCTGATGAGACAATCATGGCAGGATTTTCCCTCTGAGCTGAACGCAGAGAGGGAGAGTGGAGAGAGAGAGAGACAGGGAGGGAGAGAGACAGGGAGAGAGAGGGAGAGACAGAGAGGGAGAGAGAGAGAGACAGAGAAGGAGGAGAAGGGAGGAGAGAGACGGAGAGGAGAAGAGACAGACATAGAGAGAGAGACCAGAGAGATCAGAGAGAGAAGAGAGAACGGAGGAAGAGACAGAGAGGAGATCTAGGAGAGATAGAGAGAGGAAGAGATGAGAGAAGAGACAGGAGGGAGAGAGAAGAAGGATAGAGAGAGAGAGAGCAGAAAAAAGTCCATAAGAGAGAGAGAGAGAAGAAGAGGAAGAGAAAGACGCATAGAGAGAGAGAGAGAGAGAAGCCATAGAGAAGAGAGAGAAGAGAGAGACAGAGAGAGGCATAGAGAGAGAGAGAAAGCCATAGAGAGAGAGAGAGAGAGAGAGAGAGAGAGAGAGAAAGCCATAGAGAGAGAGAGAGAGAAGCGTGTGACCTCTGGTTCCCTCCTAGGCTCCCAGTGTTTATATGTGGAGGAAATCTTCCTCTAACTTCTCACATCAGGAAGATCCAGCCTGTATGAAACTGCACGATGATGTCAGAAGAATTGAACTCAAACACACATAGGCCAAGCAGACATATGAATGTTCATGCATACACATACACACCACACACACAACACACACACACACAACACAACAACAACACACCACACACACACACACACAACAGACCACACATACACACATACCACACACCACACACAACCACCACACACACACACACACACACACAGACACACATACACACACACACACACACACAGGATGTGCTTTGTTAGCCGTCCCAGCCAAGATGTCTGAGACTGTGTTTAGGTCTAGGTGAGCTCACAGTCACTGAGGGAAGCACACCTCTGGCCATGCCTCTTAGAGGTCACAGGTCAACAGGATCTGACCAGAATGAGGTGGGAGAGAGGAAGAGAGAGCAGGACGTTTGGTAGGATTTAAGCACTTACATACAGGTGACTTCTCAGTCTCGTATCCATCAACAGCATCATGGTTACACTGAGAGGAGCGCCGTGGAAACTGGTGGATGAACATTACGCAAAACATGGGGTGGGGTGGATGAGGGGTAGCTGAGTGGGGTGGATGAGGGGTAGCTGAGTGGGGTGGATGAGGGGTAGCTGAGTGGTGGTCATGAGGGTAATTGTGGAGAGAGGTTGTATAGCCCTGGCTATCTCCAGGCTTATCGAGAAACAAGAATACAAAGAGAAATGAGAACAGGGAGGTGAAGCACATAAGGAGGGGGAGGAGAGGAGAGGCGAGGCAGAATGAGGAGGAGAGGAGTGAGATGAGAGGAGGAAGAATCGAGCAGGGAGGAGGAGGAGAGGGTAGGAATGGAGAGGAGAATGTGAGGAGGGGAGAGGAGAGGGAGGAGAGGAGAGGGAGAGGAAAGAGGAGAGGGGGTATAGGAAGTATGTGCTGTGTGTGAGAGAGGGGGTTGTATGGACAGAGGGAAGAGGGGGAGGTGCAGGGCAGAGGGTGATGGGCGGGGGTGATGGGGTGATGGGCTGGGGTGATAGGCGGGGGTGATGGGGGTATTAATATCAAGCAGCAGCAACAATGACATAGTATCCATGTCACAATCTCTTTGTTCTGTGTTGCTTTAAGCACCCATATGCTGCTACCCCCCATCTCAGCTCTGTGCACACACGCATGCCCCCTCTAATCTACCCCTCCAAATGCCATGTAATGCCCCACCCTGGGGCATGAGGACAGACGCTCATCTGGGACAGGAGACAGGGCTGAACACTGCAGGGCAAAACAACACTCACTCATCCACTCATTCATTCATTCACTCATCCACTCATTCATTCATTCACTCATCCACTCATTCTCTCACTAATCCACTCATTCTCTCAATCATTCGCTCATCCACTCATTCTCTCAATAATTCACTCATTCACACACTCACTCATTCATTCACTCATTAACACATTCACTCATTGATTCACTCCCAAATTCACACACTCACTCATTGATTCGTTCACTTATTCATTCATTCATTAATAATTTACCCTCACTAATTTAATTTATTGACTCACTCGTTCAATGATTCTCACTTAATCATTCTTTCATTTACTCACACATACTCACATTCGTTCATTTGTAAATCAATACATACATGTGTTAATTAGTTAATTAATTAGCACGTATAGATACACACTCTCTATACAGACCCCACACACATGCTCTGATGTTAAGTCCCAATACATGACACATGTAAGACCATCTGATCACGCTGTTTAAGCCATGTTAATCTCCCCATTCTGTCTGTGTGTCTGAACAATAAGATAACCTAGCCTGTGTGGCTAAGCAGCTAGCTAGCAAGCACAAGGGCTTCACCTCATCTAGGTCAACACATACACTGTCTACACAGTCTACACAGTCTACTGTCTCCACTGTCTACACTGTGTCCACTGTCCACACTGTCTCCACTGTCCACACTGTCTCCACTGTCCACACTGTCTACACTGTCTACACTGCGTCCACTGTCCACACTGTCTACACTGTCTACACAGTCTATACAGTCTATACAGTCCACACTGTCTACACTGTCTCCACTGTCCACACTGTCTCCACTGTCTCCACTGTCTCCACTGTCCACACTGACTATACAGTCTCCACTGTCTCCACTGTCTCCACTGTCTCCACTGTCCACACTGTGTCCACTGTCCACACTGACTATACAGTCTATACTGTCTCCACTGTCTCCACTGTCTCCACTGTCCACACTGTGTCCACTGTCCACACTGTCTACACTGTCTACACTGTCCACGCTGTCTACACTGTCTCCACTGTCTACACTGTCTACACTGTCCACACTGTCTCCACTGTCTACACTGTCTCCACTGTCTACACTGTCTACACTGTCTATACTGTGTCCACTGTCTATACAGTCTACACTGTCTCCACTGTCTACACTGTCTCCACAGTCTCCACTGTGTTCTGTTGGAAATGCCAATGCAACGAAAAATAAACATATTTGCTTTGAGTGTAACTTCTGCTCCACTGCTTATTGTGGTGTGTGGACAGCCAAACCTAAAGTTGAGAGAAACGTTGTTCTGAAGAGTGTACTTATAAGGTTTCCATTTGGAACTGTAGGAACAATGGTCTCTTTCAGTCCTGCCTGTAGACTGGCTGGCCACAGTCTGTTCTGGATGTTTGCTAGCATGTTGTAATTGGGTACCACTTATTGGGGTAATTACACAATGCAACAAAAGCCTAAAGAGTTATTATAGTCCAATTTTGCACTCTTGACTGTTTAGATTTCGGATCAATTATCTGATCAATTACTAATCAATTCTCCTGATTAATTAGGATGATATTCTTAATGGAAACCGTCACGTCAATATTCATCCATTCATCCCTCCTTCTCTCTCTTCCTGTCTACACTGTGGTTCATTCTCTCATTTCTCACTTTCTCTCCCTCCCTTAATCTTTCTCTCTTTCTCTCTCACCCGATACCACCTCTCCCCACCCCCTTTCCTACCCCTCTCCGTCTCTCTGTTCCTCCCCCTCCCTCTCCCCCTCCCTCTCCCCCTCCCTGTCTCCCCCTCCCTCTCTGACCTCAGGATCCATCTATAGCAGTCTCCTCACCCATCCAGTGGAAACTATTCCGCCCGACGACCAGAGACTGTCTCTCCGGCGGGATCGTCCGATTGGAGGATGAGTGAACCCTGGCAGCTTTTGGGACAGCTGCTGGCCAATTAAGGACATCCATCACTCAGACCTAGTGTCACGCCATAGGATAATATGCATTACAAAGACAGCATCCTTACCATGGACTTGATGATATACAAGTCATAACAACATCTCGGTGTTTAATTGGTTAACTTTGTCAGGAGGTTTTAAAGTATTTTCTTAACTGTAGCTCTGCTATTATTTTCAACCTGCAGGGCTCTGGAGTACATGAACCAACCATGACTCTAGTGAATGAGTTTCCCTGGCCCACAACACTGCAGCTGTTACATGTTGATTGGTTAAAGAGGGAGTCTGTCCGTGTGTCTGTCCATGTCTGTGTGTGCGTGCGTGTGTGTATGTGGGTGTGTGTGTAAGTGGGTGTGTGTGTCTGTGTGTCTATGTGTGTATATGGGTGTGTAAGTGGGTGTGTGTGTGTATATGTGTGTGTGTGTGTGTATGTGGGTGTGTAAGTGTGTATATGTGTGTGTATGTGAGTGTGTAACTGTGTGTGTGTGTGTGTGTGTGTGTGTGTGTGTGTGTGTGTGTGTGTGTGTGTGTTTGAACAGCCCTGTGCTAGGATTAGCTGTGCCCTCATCTTCCAGACAGGATAAGGGCTAGACACAAACACAATGCATCTATACTCTCACACACAGTAGCACACAGACAGGATCCTATGGTGAAAGCCTGGGCCAGTGTTCTAAAATCACCAGTGTTCTAAAATCACCAGTGTTCTAAAATCACCAGTGTTCTAAAATCACCTGAAAGCCTGGCCAGTGTTCTTTCCACACCTCTTGAGTCCAGACCAGGGTGTGTCTGCCTGGGTTTATGACCAGGGTCTGGGAGGGACCACTGGATGAAAACAAGCAGTGGTCTTCCAGTCCCCCAGTCCCCCAGCCCCCCAGTCCTCCAGTCCCCCAGCCCCCCAGTTCTCCAGTCCCCAGTCCCCTAGTTCCCCAGCCCCCCAGTCCCCTAGTCCTCCAGCCCCCCAATCCTCCAGTCCCCTAGTCCCCCAGTCCTCCAGCCCCCAGTCCCCTAGTTCCCCAGCCCCCCAGTCCCCTCCAGTCCCAGTCAGACCATATGGCTGAGGTTTGGGGCAACATCAAGCCTTCTTGCATGGGGGCAGGGATCAAAGCACCTGCTATATTCTCTGAGGACACGTCAATAGATCGTATCTCTTCAGGATACATTTCTCTTTTCTCCTCTCTTTCTCTCTCTCTTTATCTCTCTCCCTTTCTCTCTCCCCCTTTCTCTCTCCCTCCCTCTCTCTCTCTCTTTCTCTCTTCCTCTCTCTCCCCCCTCTCTCTCTCTCGCTCTCTCTCTCCCTTTCTCTCTCTCCCCCCCTCTCTCTCTGTCTGTCTCTCTCTCTCTCTGCCAACAAACCTTAAGTGTTTGGTGTGTGTTTTGTGGTCACTATGAGTGGGTTAGGTTAATAGCCACTTCGGAACCACACACCTGCTACGCAAACACACACGCACGCGTGTTCACACACGCTCACGCTCAAACATTGTCACACTGTCCTCCTTTATACGGCTGGTCATCATCTCCTGTCTATTCTTTAATAAAACAATCGAATTAAAACTGCTCAAATATCGACATCTAACTGCCATAATATAACAATTACATGTGAAAACTCATTTACTATTTTTATTTTTTATTATCGTCGCTTAATCACTAAATAATGCAACATAACGTAGGGTGGTTGTCATATGAACTTGAACTATCTATAACAATAGGCTTCAAACGCATAATCTGTCGTCCGGTTATTTGCAGAAATCAAAACGTAATCACGAAAACAGAGAGATTTAATGACACCGTAACATAAACCTCAGGCTCATCTGCAACCGGAGAAGTCACTCACCGTTTTAGACGCGCGTGGCGCACTGTCTTCCTTTCACCGCGATACTCGTTCCTGCGCTCTCACCGGTGTCCAAGACCCGTTTGGACTTCCGCCACGAACTCCGCTCTTTTGGTTTACCAGCGAGGAGGGCTCGCCCTCTCCTCTCCGCGCTACGTCATGAGAACAGGGCAGCGGAGGCGCTGCACGGTGTCATGACCTCATCTTCAATCAGAAGGAACGTATGGAGGGCGCGAGGATGGACGTTCCATATGACGCACAGCCCGCCAAGAGACCTAACGGTTGAATATTTCTATTAAAAAAACAAAAACATAACACCGATATTTTCTTGACGTTTAACCATACTAATTACAACGTTAATTCCCTTGTTATACTTGAACAGAGGTCTAAAGCTTTGAACAGCTATTTTCCAGTTTGTTTTCTCCAAGATGAATCTCCAACACACCTGATTCTAATAAGTGAATCAGGTTAGTAACAGCAGCGGTTAGAGAGGAGGCCTACAGGCAGGTATCAGTCTGGTCTATCACACGACACTCACCTTGTTACATCTGCTGAAAACCTGTGTACTCCAGCTCAATAAACTTCTACACATTTCGAAAAAGTAGAGGGGGAAAAATCATACCCGCTCTCTCAATGATAGGAATAATTAAGGTCTGACAGGTCGGCTAGTTGTCGAAATGTTCAGTCTTGTTTTAACAACGTTGGTTAAGGGACAACTCCCGTCTCCATGGAGACAGCTAGCCACGCTCAATCATTTTCTTCCTTAATATAAAATATTCGCATCGACTGGTCTAGCTGTGCTCCAAGGTGTACAATGGTGTCAGGTCTCCCTCTAGTGGAGGGTAACGGATACTGCAGCCGTCACTTAGCGGTGTTTACAACAGCGACGCTGTAACAGAATCCATCCATCCATTGTCTTCTGCTAATCCCCTGGAGGGATTGCAGTGCCGCTTGTTCCCATTTAGGGGTCACGGGTGACTGGAGACTAACCCAGTAGCTTTCAGGCCATAGGCAGGGTACACCCTGGACTGGGGCCAGCAAGTCGCAGGGCTAACACAGAGACTCAGACAACCATTCACTCACACATCCACTCTCTGGGGGCAATTTTCAACATACCAATTAACCCATTACATGCATGTCTTTGGACGGTGGGAGGAAGCTGGAGTGCCTGGAGAGAACCCATGGTAACATGGGGAGGACATGCAGACTCCACCCAGAGCAATCATGTGATGTTGGAGTTGGCTCAAGAATCGAACCCATGATCTCTTTCCTGGGAGGCAAGGGCTCTAACCGCACCGCCACCATGCACCCTGCTGTAACAGCAGGGGGAGTTCAAGTAATTCTGTGTTTGTGCGTGCGTGTGTGTGTGTGTGTGAGAGAGAGAGAGGGGGGGGGAGAGGAAGAGAGAGAGGAAGAGAGGGAGAGGAAGAGAGAGAGGGAGAGGAAGAGAGAGAGGAAGAGAGGGAGAGAGAGGGAGAGAGGGAGAGGAAGAGAGAGAGAGTTTGTTCAGTGCTGGGGTGTGAACAGTGTATAGGACACAGTCGGCATTTTTGAGTGCTTTTATCTGGTGTGAGATTAGACAGGTGGACACGCAGGTCAGCAGCCAGTGTATCTGGTCTGTTCCCAACACAACACACATCATCGAAATCACCGTCACTGTCACAAGCATCATCTCTGATCTGCGTCCACACGCGCACACCTAACCGTCTGTCTGAGCAGACGATTAGAACGTCAGGAGAAATATGCTTCTCGTTACATCATGTAAATGAGTCTATGAACCAAACATCTCTGGAAATAAGGGTAGTTATTTACTTTGTTCAACAGTGACACAAAGCCTTGTTGTAGCTTGTCTGCTTTCAGTCCATCGCCTATTGATCACTCTGCAGCCTCCAACACCTGTTAGTGTTGGGTCCTGTTGGTGTTAGGGTTAGGGTTAGGTACCTGTTGGTGTTAGGTACCTGTTGGTGTTGCGTACCTGTTAGTGTTAGGTACCTGTTAGTGTGTTGGGTACCTGTTAGTGTTAATAACTGTTAGTGTTAGGTACCTGTTAGTGTGTTGGGTACCTGTTAGTGTTAATAACTGTTAGTGTTAGGTACCTGTTAGTGTTGGGTCCTGTTGGTGTTAATAAATGTTAGTGTTAGTAACTGTTAGTGTTGGGTACATGTTAGTGTTAATAACTGTTAGTGTTAGGTACCTGTTAGTGTTGGGTACCTGTTAGTGTTAGTACCTGTTAGTGTTGGGTACCTGTTAGTGTTGGGTACCTGTTGGTGTTGGGTACCTGTTAGTGTTAATAACTGTTAGTGTTAGTAACTGTTAGTGTTGGGTACATGTTAGTGTTAATAACTGTTAGCGTTAGGTACCTGTTAGTGTTGGGTACCTGTTAGTGTTGGGTACATGTTAGTGTTAATAACTGTTAGTGTGTTGGGTACCTGTTAGTGTTGGGTACATGTTAGTGTTAATAACTGTTAGTGTTAGTAACTATTAGTGTTGGGTACATGTTAGTGTTAATAACTGTTAGTGTTGGGTACATGTTAGTGTTAGATACCTGTTAGTGTTGGGTACCTGTTAGTGTTGGGTACATGTTAGTGTTGGGTACCTGTTAGTGTTGGGTACCTGTTAGTGTTAATAACTGTTAGTGTTGGGTACCTGTTGGTGTTGGGTACCTGTTAGTGTTAGGTACATGTTAGTGTTGGGTACCTGTTAGTGTTAATAACTGTTAGTGTTGGGTACCTGTTAGTGTTAGTAACTGTTAGTGTTGGGTACCTGTTAGTGTTGGGTACATGTTAGTGTTAATAACTGTTAGTGTTGGGTACCTGTTAGTGTTAGTAACTGTTAGTGTTGGGTACATGTTAGTGTTGGGTATCTGTTAGTGTTGGGTACCTGTTAGTGTTAATAACTGTTAGTGTTGGGTACCTGTTAGTGTTAATAACTGTTAGTGTTGGGTACATGTTAGTGTTGGGTACATGTTAGTGTTAATAACTGTTAGTGTTGGGTACCTGTTAGTGTTGGGTACATGTTAGTGTTAATAACTGTTAGTGTTGGGTACATGTTAGTGTTGGGTACATGTTAGTGTTGGGTACNTGTTAGTGTAACTGTTAGTGTTAGTAACTGTTAGTGTTAGGGTTAGTGTTAGGTACCTGTTAGTGTGTGTTCTGGAAGCACAGCTACACGAAGCCTCATCATCCTGTACTAAACACACTTTCACTTACAGATGACCTTCGCTGTGAAGATGATACAATCCCAATCAGGATTAAGGTGGTTACCTTGGTTACCGTGGTTACTGACGGGGCAAGGCATGGATTTACAGTGATGAAACAAGGTTGAACAGGAAATAATACAAATAGAATAAATAGGATTACGATTTCAGAAACGTCGCTTCAACCAAGACAGAAAAATATATTTGTTATTTATTTAAATACACACTGAGACGTTCTGCCAGTATTAATACTAATGACTGTTTTTAGGCAATTCTACTAAAAAAATGTACATTTGCGCAAGAAAAACATCTCTAGACTTCATCATAGAGACAGAGAATCTGGGATTAAACTCTTAGATTAGAAATCTGAAGATTCCTCTACTGTTCATCTTAGAGTTAGGATGTAACCATCAGAGTCTTTGGAATCTCAGAGAAAACTAAATATATTTATGTCTTTTTTTTATTCCAGGAGTTTGTTTTTTTTGGGGGGGGGGACCTTTAATGTTCTCACATGCTGGTTCTTAGTTGTTTCTGAGAAGGAGAAGGTGATGAGATCATCAGGAGGGAGCTGCAGCGATCTCACCCCCTGGAGAGAGAGTTCTACCCATGATGCATCAGAGCGGGGAGGTCAGGTGGAGAGGAACCGTTCCACCGAGTTGAGAAGTTCTGAAGAGCAGTTCAACGTCCTCAAGTCCTCCAGGATGGTTCCATTCTCTCTGCTTGTATCTCCAGCTTTCTTCTCCTGGTACAGAACTCTCTCTCCCCTGCCTCCAAAAACATCCTCCTTTTCCTCTCTCTCCTCCTCTCTCTCCTCTTCCTCATCCTCCTCCATCTCCACCTCCTCCCCTTCCTCCTCCCTTTCCTTCTCACTCTCCACCCTCTCCTCCTTCTCCCTTTCCCTCTTCACATCCTCTCTCTCCTCCTCTTCCTTTTCCCTCTGCCTCTCCTCACTCTCATCCTCCTTCTCCCTTTCCCTCTCCCTCTCCCTCTCCTCCTTCTCCCTCTCCTCCCTCTCCATCTCTTTCCTCTCCCTCTCCCTCTCCTCCTTCTCCATCTCCTCCCTCTCCCTGTCCCTCGCCCTCTCCTCCCTCTCCCTCTCTTCCCTCTCCATCTCTGCCCACTCCCTCTCCTTCCTCTCCCTCTCCTCCCTCTCTTCCCTCTCCATCTCCTCTCTCTCCCTGTCCCTCTCCATGTCTTCCCTCTCCCTTTCCCTCTCCATCTCCTCCCTCTCCTCCTGTGTGATCAGGCTGCTCTGGGACGTAGGGCTGATGATGATCTGTGGGATGATGGGTCCTGCTTGACCAGCAGGTTGTCTGGTGGTGACCAGCTGACCCGTGCTGCTTCTGTGCTGCCTGCTCCACCTGCTGACTCCGTTTGACTCCTCCGAGCTGCTGAACAGTTGGACGCTCTGGCTCCGCCTCCCGGACAGGACCAGCAGGGGGACGGTCGCCATGGTGACGGAGCTGGAGACCAGCTCGTGTTCGCAGGCGCCGGCAGGGTCCGCCGTGATTGGCTGAGGCTGAGGGAACACAAGCAGGCACGCAAGAGACTTAGAAAGTACTGTGGTTGCAGATGACCTGTGATCTTAGTGGAATGTTTTACTTCAGGATGTTACAGAATGTGACACATTTTGGTTTTAGGCAGATTAGGGCTGGGTTGAGATTAAAGGATATAGTTAGGCGCGGAGTCCTGTTAGCGAATAGTTAATAGGAAGATTGTGAGATGAGGGTTATGGTTAGTTGGGGTTGTGGTAAGAGAGTTTAGATGAGGGTTATGGTTAGCTGGGGTTGTGGTAATAGAGTTGAGATGAGGGTTATGGTTAGCTGGGGTTGTGGTAAAAGAGTTTAGATTAAAGGTTATGGTTAGTTGGGGTTGTAGTAAGAGAGTTTAGATTAAAGGTTATGGTTAGTTGGGGTTGTGGTAATAGAGTTTAGATTAAAGGTTATGGTTAGTTTGGGTTGTGGTAACAGAATTTAGATTAAAGGTTATGGTTAGTTGGGGTTGTGGTAAGAGAGTTTAGATTAAAGGTTATGGTTAGTTTGGGTTGTGGTAACAGAATTTAGATTAAAGGTTATGGTTAGTTGGGGTTGTGGTAATAGAGTTTAGATTAAAGGTTATGGTTAGTTTGGGTTGTGGTAATAGAGTTTAGATTAAAGGTTATGGTTAGTTGGGGTTGTGGTAATAGAGTTTAGATTAAAGGATATAGTTAGCTGGGGTTGTGGTAATAGAGTTTAGATTAAAGGTTATGGTTAGTTGGGGTTGTGGTAATAGAGTTTAGATTAAAGGTTATGGTTAGTTTGGGTTGTGGTAACAGAATTTAGATTAAAGGTTATGGTTAGTTGGGGTTGTGGTAATAGAGTTGAGATTAAAAGTTATGGTTAGTTGGGGTTGTGGTAATAGAGTTTAGATTAAAGGTTATGGTTAGTTGGGGTTGTGGTAATAGAGTTGAGATGAGGGTTATGGTTAGTTGGGGTTGCGGTCAGGAAGCTGTCCTCACCCTCTCCGCAGGGTGGAACTTGGTCTTGTCTCTCAGAAGCCTCTTCTTACTCTGCTGTCCTCTGGGGGTGCTGAAGGACGACATGCTCCTGAAGGAATCAGTCTTCCTCTGTAGGGAGTCCAGCTCCACATCTGCAAACACCTGCAGGCACACGATACTCTGGGTTAGGACTGGGGATAGGGGCTGGGGATAGGGGCTGGGGATAGGGGCTGGGGATAGGGACTGGGGATAGGGGCTGGGGATAGGGACTGGGGATAGGGGCTGGGGATAGGGACTGGGGATAGGGGCTGGGGATAGGGACTGGGGATAGGGGCTGGGGATAGGGACTGGGGATAGGGGCTGGGGATAGGGACTGGGGATAGGGGCTGGGGATAGGGACTGGGGATAGGGGCTGGGGATAGGGACTGGGGATAGGGGCTGGGGATAGGGCTGGGGATAGGGGCTGGGGATAGGGACTGGGGATAGGGCTGGGGATAGGGTCTGGGCATAGGGGCTGGGGATAGGGGCTGGGGATAGGGGGCTGGGGATAGGGCTTGGGGCTGGGGATAGGGGCTGGGGATAGGGACTGGGGGCAGCAGGTGAGGCTGGGGATAGGGGCTGGGGATAGGGGGCTGGGGATAGGGGGCTGGGGATGAAACGGCTGGGAAAGAATAGGGGACTGGAGATAGGACTAGTGGGATAGGGGCTAGGGAGATAGCGGCGGCGGAGGAGCGCGGGGCGTGAGGGTGAGGCTCGGGCTGAGTCAGGTCTGGAGGTTAGAGCTGGAGTCTGACTCTTAACGCCTGGGACACAGGGATCCCATCTCTAGTCTGCAGCTCTGGGTTTACGTTCACATGAAAGGGCTCAGAAAAGGTTTTCTGTTCCCTCCAGCGACGAGCCAGAGCTGTAAGTCCTCTGAGGAAGGGAACAGCTTCGCTCAGACTGACTTCACTCACACTCTCTGGCTCTGCCTTCACACAAGCTTGGAATACACACATGCTTATGAAAGGGTTTACACCTCAAATACAGTGGTCGCCTTTGACAGGAAGGCTGTTATCTAGTCATAACTACTCAACTTTAGTTTCTGTTTGTGCGCTTGTGCGCTTGTGCGCTTGTGCGTGTGTGCGTTTGTGCGTTTGTGCGTGTGTGTGTTTGTGTGTGTGTGTGTTTGTGCATTCTCTTCCTGGGTCTCAGGGTTGACAGTGTTTTGCTTCAGGATGTTACATCACGTTAGGAAATGAATTTTCTGGTTTCAGGAAGTTTGAGTTCTCTGCTCGTATTTTGAGTGTTTCTGTTATTCTTCCAGAAAGATAAGAACATTTGGGATTTTAGTTTGGACTTGATACAATAAAAAGAAACCAAACAAAAACGCACTAAACAAACTAAAAAAGGAAAACTTCAATTATTCAGCTTTTTATCTGACTTTTAATCTACATCTTAAATGATCCAGACCCCGTCACCCATGACAACCTAACAACTTCCTAACCCCGCCCCCAGGGGTCAGCCGTACCACGTCATTGGACGATAACGAGGAAGAGGCGCAGAAGTGGGTCCTGGACACGGTTGATTGGCGGCTGATGATGGAGTCTCGACAGGAAGACTCGCTGTTGAAGGAGGAGATGCATTCCTTTCTAGGGGAAGGATGCAGACATCGCAAACATGGCACCCTCTCTGCCAGGGTGGTCCTGTGAGGGGGGGTAGAGGGGTGGGGGTAGAGGGGTAGGGTTAGCCAAACTGAAGGTGTTTGTGTCTGTCCGGTGGGAATGCCATGTTCTGAGACTGTCTGTGTTCATGGCGTGCAGAGTGGTTTAATACAAATACTGTATAAAATACTTTGTTTCTGTGTATTTTTCTTAGAATTAGTACTTTATGAATTTACAGTATGAAGCAGTTATTTCTACTGTTTACATTTTAAATATATTTGGTAGTATACACTTTTTCGTGTCCTGTTGTATTGAAAATTTGTTTGGAAGTGTTGAAAATTACTTTGTCGAAATGTGTGTTGAAAAAAGCTTTTGAAATCTTTCACAAACATTTAAAGTTTACGGTTCCTGCTCGTAGTGTATGGTGTCCTAGCTGCAGAGGTTAAAGATGCTGGATACCTTACCTGTATTTAGTGTGTATAATTGCGTAGATAAAGGGGTTATAGATAGTAGAAGCCTTAGCGATGACAGCAGGGACAGCTTTGGAGTAGGGAGACAGGATGTTTGCATATCTGCAGAGAGAAAAGCAGAGAGCCATCACCACACAGCGACACAGAACCAACGAGGAAGAGAAAGAACACAATAATCTGTCTATTGCAGAGCAGTGACCAGAGGGATTAATCCTGAACCTCAAGTAACAGCTGCTGTTGTAGACAGAAGCTGACAAACACAGACTGTTCCTTCATTTTAGACACCAAAATACAGTTTGAACTACCAACTTTCATCTTGCAGTTTTTGTGCTGTAAATTGGTAGCTGTAATGTTTGTATGATGTTTTCCTTCGTGTACCTAGCTTGGTAGAGTAGAAGTTTTATCAGGATCCTGATGAATACACCATCTCTTAACCCTTGCTACTGAAACACTGTTCAAGTTCAAGTTCAAGTTGTGCTTTATTGTCATTCCGCTACATGCGGGTGCATACAGTGGAACGAAACAACTGTAAGAACTACATACTTTTAATTCTAGATTTTCTTCATTTAAAAAAAACTTAGTCCAGGTACTATGTCTGTAGTGCTGTCAGTCCAGGTACTATGTCTGTAGTGCTGTTAGTCCAGGTACTATGTCTGTAGTGCTGTCAGTCCAGGTACTATGTCTGTAGTGCTGTCAGTCCAGGTACTATGTCTGTAGTGCTGTCAGTCATACTGACCCTGCCCAGGATACGAGCGTGACGCAGGCGTACGGTGACCAGGAGAGGACATACACTACGATGACCACAAAAGCGATTTTGGCCAGCTTCCACTCGTTCTTGATGTTCTTCTGACGGACCTTTAGAGACTTCCTGACCTGCGTTCCCAGACGTTCCACCTCCCTGTCGGGGTGAGAACACGACACATTTTAGGGAACGAGGTTCCTATGGTAGCGGTTTTCAACCTCCCGTTCTCCGGTTCTACCGTCCTGAAGGTTCTAGATGTTTCTTAGCTCCAACACGCTTGATCCTGAACGTTCTAGATGTTTCTTAGCTCCAACACGCTTGATTCAGATGACTGGGTTGTTAGGAGGTTTCTGCAGAGCAGAAGAACTCATTCATGTGAACCAGGTGTGTTGGAGCACAGACAAATCTAGAACAAGGGACAGGACAGTGGATCCCTAAGGACCAGAGTGAACAAAATACTTTGTTCTGTCGTCGCCGTGGGAGAACCCCACAGAGAACGCCATTCAGGTTCTTAATTCCTAGTTCTAAGAAGAATCTAATAACGGTAGTTATGGTTAAATAAAGCATTTTGCCTGGAAACAGTTCAAGTGTTTCCACCCACAGCAGGGAGAGAACAATCCACCACGGTTAGAAGGAACCAGGCTTCAATTGCTGCTTTATTGTCCACAAGGGAAATTCCTTTTTTCTTTTCTTATGTTTGCCAGCCAGCATAAAAGGGACATTACTTTTGGAGCGCGTGTGTGTCCGTGTGTGAGTGTGTGTGTCCGTGTGTGTGTGTGTGTGTCAGTGTGTGAGTGTGTGTGTCCGTGTGTGTGTGTGTCCGTGTGTGTGAGTGTGTAAATGTGTGTCCGTGTGTGAGTGTGTGTGTGTGTGTGTGCCCATGTGTGTGTGTGTGTGTGTGCGCGTTTGTGTGTGTGTGACCATGTGTGTGCGTGTGTAAATGTGCGTCCGTGTGTCCGTGTGTGTGTGTGGGGGGGGGAGGACCTGGAACAGCTCCCTCCAGGCCCTGCTGGGCAGCTGGTATTTCCCCTGGCTCAGAGTGTGGCATTTGATTGGACATGGTTGTGAGGGTGGCGTGTGTGTGTGTGTGTGCAGTGTGTGTGGCTGCTGTGTGTGTTGTGTGTGTGTGCGAATGATTGTGTTGTGCTGTGTGGTGTGTGTGTGTGTAAGAGTGAGAGAGAGATGGAGAGAGGAGAGAGAAAGAGAAAAAGAAAGAGAGAGAGAGAGAGAGAGAGAGAGAGACCAATGAGAGAGAGAGGGGAGAGAGGAGAAGAGCGGGGGGGGGCGGTATGTAGATTGATTGTAACACACCCGGAACATTCATACTTTCTCTTTGGGACTTTTTAAGGGTTCACAGTGTGTCTGTGTCTGTGTCCATGCGTGTGTGTCCATGTGCGTGCGTCCATGTGTGTGTGTCCATTGTGTGTCCGTGTGTGTGTCCATGTGTGTGTCCATGTGTGTGTGTCCATGTGTGTGTCCATGTGTGTGTGTCCTCGTGCGTGTGTGTCCTACCTTCCAGCGCTGCGTATAGCCAGGAACATGCAGAGGTAACAGTACAGGATGATGGCCAGAGGAACAAAGAACACACAGCAACACAGCATCATAGTGTAGCTGCGATTGGCTAGCGAGTACGTGACATAGTCCCAGGTACAGGAAGTCATCAGGCCTTCAGGAATATAGGAGCCTGAAAGCAACAAAAGACAGAAAAGTACAAAGGCAGAGGTCAGCACTGATTGGTCAGAATTAATGAGTCAGCTCTGATTGGTCAGAATTAGTGATACAATTCAGGTTGGTGTTTGTGCTGCGACAACAGATACGTAGGATTGTAGTCTAGAGTGTGTGTCTGTTGTGTGTATGTGTGTTGTGTTGTATGTGTGTGTGGTGTGTGTGTGTGTGTGGTGTGTGTGAAAAAAAGAGAGTAGATGAAGAGACAAAGAGAGAGAGGAACAGAGAGAGAAAGAGTGGGAGAGAGAGATAGACAGAGAGAGAGAGAGATAGCTTCACAATGAGCTTCGGTTCGTTGTGAACTCACTCCAGCCCACCAGGGGCGCTAGACTCCAGGCGAGGGAGTACAGCCAGACTAGCAGGATGGCCAGAGTAGTACGGCGCTTGGAGGTCCACTGGATGGCCCGCAAGGGCTGGGTGATCACCACGTAGCGGTCGATGGAGATGGCCAGAAGGTTGATCATGGAGGTGATCCCAAACAATGCACCGCAGAACGCGTACAGTTTACAGCCTGGTCACACACACACACACACACACATCACCAACTAGAGCGACACACACACACAGAACACACTACAAGACCAACACACAGACACACACACCACACACAACACAAGACACACACACAGACACACACACGGCACACACAGCACAGGACACACACAACCACACACACACACACACACACAGACACACACACACACACACAGACGCCACACATCAGACAGACACACACCCAGACAGACAGTCAGACAGACAGACGACAGGGAAGCAGGCAGACAGACAGACAAAAAAGCAGGTAGACAGACAGGCAAGCAGACAGACAGACAGACAAAGACTGGACGAAGGAGAGAGAGAAATAACGTGGAGTCTACCTCAACCGTCGCTCCACAGCCAACCCACTCCCTGTTGAGGCAGTTGATGAAGAAGATGGGCGTCTGGGTGAAAGCCATGAGGAAGTCGCTGACGGCCAGGTTCACGATGAAGTAGTTGGGGAGGTTACGGAGCTTCTTGTTGCTAGAGCACACAGACACGGAGTTAGCTGCTGTTAGCTTAGCATCGCATGGAATGCTGTAGGGAGATGAAGTTAGCCGCTGTTAGCTTAGCATCGCATGCAATGCTGTAGGGAGACGAAGGTAGCCACTGTTAGCTTAGCATCGCATGCAATGCTGTAGGGAGATGAAGTTAGTCACGGTTAGCTTAGCATCACATGCAATGCTATAGGGAGTTTATATTTGAAGTTGACCATGGGGATTTGAACCAGATCTACTAGATCTACAAACAAAAGGGCATAAACCTCATCCTAACATCATACCAACCATCAAATAACACCCAACTAACCATCCACCCAAACTAAACTTTCAGCTACTATGACGTCCATCTTTCCCGACGTAAAAAAATAATGCTAAACATTTCACTTCAACACAAGGCTGAGATGTCTGTCATCTGTTGCCGTGGTGATGTTCACCGCAGGGGCCATTTTAGGTTTTGAAACAAACCTCAAACTAGACGTTTCATTACCCCGCAACGCGGTAAAGGTGTGGTAACACACGTCTCATCGTACTAGTCTCCAAAACCCGACTGTGCGTGTTGTGATGTCACACTGACCTACTAAACGCACGCCACTGGATAATTCAGGAGAAAACATTTAATCTGGAACATGGCAAACAAAAGCTGCATTTATTTCCTTTCTGTCTTAACATTTGTTTTTGTGCCTTTTTTCTCTATTGCTTTCTGTCTCTCGTTCTCTCTGTCTCTCTCTTCATCTGTCTCTCTCTCCATCTTTCTCTCTCTTCATCTTTCTCTCTCTGTCTCTCTGTCTCTCTGTCTCTCTCTCTGACATACTCTCTCTCTCTCTCTTTCTCTCTCTGACATACTCTCTCTCTCTCTTTCTCTCTCTCTTTCTCTCTCTGTCTCTCCATCTTTCTCTCTCTGTCTCTCCATCTTTCTCTCTTCATCTTTCTCTCTCTCCATCTTTCTCTCTCTGCCTCTCTGTCTCTCTCTCTGACATACTCTCTCTCGCTCTCTCTCTTTTTCTATCTGTGTCTCTCTCTCCATCTTTCTCTCTCTCTCTCTCTCTCTGTCTCTCCATCTTTCTCTCTCTGTCTCTCTGTCTCTCTGTCTCTCTGTCTCTCTGACATGCTCTCTCTCTATCTCTCTCTCTCTCTCTCTCTCTCTCTGTCTCTCTCTCCATCTTTCTCTCTCTGTCTCTCTCTCTGACATACTCTCTCCCTGTTCACCTTTACTGCCTCGACCCAATTTCTCAGATGAATTAACATCAATAACATAATAGACGAGATGGTGGGTTAGATCATTCGTGAACTACGACTAAAATGGAGGTCGATCCTAAAACTACAAACACCACACTTCCTTGTTCTCTAGCAGCCAGATGTCACAAGTCCCCATGCTGACTGTCTCCTTGATGTCAAGCACTATGAAACCATCTTCTTGTTTCTATGGCGATTAAGCATGGTTAGGGTTAAAGGTCAGGGTTATGAATAAGTACTAGGTTAGGAGGGTCAGGGGTTAGGAGGGCAAGGGGTTAAGTTTAGGATTAAGGTTTAGGGTTAGGTAGAGAGAACACGATTTTAAATGGAAATTAATTGTCCCATGAAATGCAAAACAAACTGCCTGTACTAACTAACTGTGTTGTAATGAACATACATTTACCACACATACTGTACACACACACACACACACAGACACACACACACACACAGACACACACACACACACACACACACAGTGAATAGCCTCCGGATAGAAAAACATTGCTTTGGCTCTGGGTCAATACAAGTCACCCCATCCAGCACTCTGGACGACGTGGTTCTTTTTATTTCATTATTACTGACATCTCTGGTGGATAAACACACACTGCTCTTATGCACAGTGAATGGATCTCATACAATATTTCTAAGAGTGGCTTCTGACCGGATCTAGAGAGAACTGAAGCAGTAAAACTGCAGAAACCAACTTAAGGCCTCATTGTATTCCTGCGATGTACAACGAAGTGGATCAAGATGTATCAAATATAGATATTCTTTTGTACTAGCCTATGGGGAGAAACACACTGAATACATTATGACACACACACACACACACACACACAAATGGACAAGTCTTGGCCGTCCCTCCACACCAGTACTATCTCTCTGAGAGACCAAGACGAAGGTCTTTTTAATATTTTCTTTTCTGTTTCCTCTGCGAGGAAATGTGATGAACAGAGGCTGGCTATCTGCCATGAAGCGTGTTTAGGATCTGGGGACACGGGGACACCAAACGAGATGCGACATCACCCAGATCTCCCTGCCCAACATCACCCAGATCTCCCTGCCCAACATCACCCAGATCTCCCTGCCCAACATCACCCAGACATCGCGCATGTCATTTCTGCTCTGTTATCTCCTGGATACAGAGAGGGAGGGCCGCGTGGGCCGTGTCGTATGGAATCATCAAAAACGTCCGTGTTCGATAAAGACAAGAGGATTATCCATGTTGACTTGTTGCTCGGCTCTGCTTCGAAAAACTCTTCAGAATCCTCGCGTTCAGCCGGCGATGGGCCGTGTTTGGGACGTGCATCGTTTCTAATCCCAAAACAGGGACTATCTACAAAGATTACATTGTCAGATCTCTCTCGGGCCCATAACAAAGATTATAGATGAACCACGTTCACTGTCCTGAGAAGATTATTAAGGTCTAACTGAGAAAGGTTATGACGAAGATTATAGCGTCAGTTGAATTCTATCGGCTGCAGTTTAGGATTATGATTATGAAAAATTTGCTCGACTGCAGAGCCTCTGAATCTGGATTTTTTTCAGATTAAAGAGGGAATAAAATCTGGATAGAGCGACGATTAAAGTATCAGTATTCATTCTAAAAGGTTGAACTAAGGACTGTATTTCTGCTCCATGGTCGTAGCCCAACAGTAGAGTCTACTGTACTGTCGTATGATTGGTTCACAGGGTTCTTCGAGCAGGAAATACCGGCATCTTAACGTGGAACCGTTTAACGGCGAGGACACTTGGCTGTACCTATAGAACGCGAACATGACCAGGGCATTCCCCGTCATCCCCAACGTTCCGATCACCACGACGACGCAGGCGATGATGTAGTGGGCGTGGTCGGGGACGTCCACCTTCTTGAAGAAGCTCTGCCAAGGAGGCTCCGCCCCCTGGGGTCGAGGGTCATGCAGCTCCATGGCAACGCTCTCTCTCTCCCACCAGCCCGGAGGCCCCAGCATTAGGATCCCTCCTCAAAGCAGAGATCCTGACACACACACACACACACACGCTGTTATCATGCCATACACACATACGCTGTTATCACACCATACACACACACTCGCTGTTATCACACCATACACACACACATCACACACACACTGTTATCATGCCATACACACACACACCACACACACACTGTTATCATGCCATACACACACACACCACACACACACTGTTATCACACCATACACACACCCACCATACACACACACCACACACACACACCATACACACACACCACACACACACACCATACACACACATGCTCCAGTTGTCACCATCACTTTGATAATCACGTTAACACAGTTTAGCAGTCAACAATCACCACTTCTCCTACCACCAATCACTAAACACTTCACAAGCCACACACACATGAACAACATACACACACTCACGCATGAACAACATACACACACACACACGCACGAACACCATACACAAACACACACACACACGCATGAACACAATACACACACATGCAAGAACACCATACACACACACGCATGAACACAATACACACACACGCATGAACACAATACACACACACGCATGAACACAATACACACACGCACGCAACCACTCATCCGACCGATCACTGAAGCACCGCACACATACACACCATACACAAGCACACAACCACCACTTCTGCAACTGTTTCTAACTAAAACACCTTGCACACACGCACACATGCACACACGCACGCACGCACACATGCACGCGCGTGCGCTCTTGCACACGCACGCACATGCACACACGCGCACGCATGCACACACACGCACACGCGCGCACACACGCACGCTTGCACGCACGCTTGCACACACGCACACACACACCAGCATCACTCCCATGGAGATCTAGAGATCCAACGGTCACAGCAAAAGAGCCACAGCGGGCTGTCAAATCAACACAGGTCCTGGACGCCAAACTTACCTCACACACTTAGAAAGACTTCACACAAGCGCCTCCACACAGCTGCCTCCCTCTTTGCTAACGTCCAACAGACCCAGATGCTGTGAAGCGCCACTCAGAGAGACTCTGGTCCTCTCTGTCTCTCTCTCTGCTCTCTCTCTCTGCTCTCTCTCTGCTTTCCCTCTGCTCTCTCACTCACTCATGCTGACCCTCCCCCTCCTCCCCCCTTCTGTCCCTTCCTCTCCCTCTTTCTTCCTCCCTCCCTCTCTCTCTTTTTCTCTCTCCAGTACAGCCTTCCTGTAGTTGATACCCTCTATCGCTCTACATCCCTCTCCCTCTCCCTCTCTCTCTCTCTCTCCCTCCCTCTCATTCTCTGTCTATTTCTGTCTCCCTCTCTCTCCCCCTCCTCTTAATGCCAAGTGGATATCAAATCTGGGTATCATTCCATTCCCCTCCCTCTGACTCTCTGAATGAACATCTGCACGCTAGCCCAGTCCAGAGCCCAACCACTCAGAGAACTTATGTAAGACAGTAGATCTATCATCTAGATCATCTTACTGTCTCCAGCCACCCACCACTAGCAGCCTCACCTCTAACCCTCAACCTCAGCAGGCAGACATGGAGGCAGGCAGACAGACAGACAGACAGACAGACAGACAGGCAGGCAGGCAGCAGGCAGGCAGGCAGGCAGGCAGAGAGCAGGCAGGAGAAGGCAGGAGCAGAGCAGCAGTGATAGACAGAGCAGACAGGCGGATAACAGAAGCGGAAGACAGACACAGACAGATAGAATCTTTTGTTTCTGGAGATGTAATTCACAGATGACCTCACGACAACAGGCAGAACATGGCAAGACAGACAAGGCAGACAGGCAGACAGACAGGCAGCAGTACAGACAAGAACAGACAGACAGATCCACAGACAGACAGGCAAAGTCAGGCAGGCAGGCCAAGGTCAGTCAGGCTATGGCAGGCTATGCGGACAGAACCAGACAGAACAGACAGGCAGACAGACAGACCAGACAGACAGACAGGCAGACAGACAAGACAGACAGACAGGCAGGCAGGCCAGGCAGACCAGACAGACAGGCAGGCAGGCAGGCAGGTGGTCTTTTAGTTGATGCTGTCAGTCACATGATGGAGAAGCTGCCTCCCTATATGGTGCTGAGTGGAGGGAGAGAGGAGGGGGAGGAGGGATGAGGAGAGGGGAGAGAGGGGGAGATGAGAGGGGAGGGAGGCAGAGAGATGCACAGAGAGAGAGGGAGATGAGAGGGGAAGAGATGGAGAGAGGGGGAGATGAGAAAGAGAGGGAGAGATGAGGGGGGGGGGGGAGGAGGTGTGGGAGGAGGTGTGGGAGGAGGTGTGGGAGGAGGTGTGGGAGGAGGTGTGGGAGGAGGTGTGGGAGGAGGTGTGGGAGGAGGAGGAAGAGGAGTGGAGGGAAGAGGGGGAGCGACGGAAGGGGGGAGCGAGGGATGAGAAAGACAGAATGAAAGAGAAAGAGATCCGAGGGAAAGAGAAGAGAAAGTGAGAACCCTAAACAGTTGTGAGAGAGATGGTAATCTGTGTGTGTGGGCGTGCACTTGTGTGCTCTCATGGTGTTTGTGTGTATGTAAATGGCAATACTTGTGCGTGAGTATATTGCTTGTGTGTATTTAATGTGTGTGTGTGTTGTAGAGTTGATGTGTGTGAGTGTGTGTGGATTCCCATCTGACTGTTCACTGAGGAGATGCCGGAAGGAAAAGAAGGTCCGAGACCCTGAACAGCTTAAGGTGTGTGTATGTGTTTCTGTCCACATGTGTAATGTCTGTGTGTGGTGGAACATGGTGTGTTTGTAGGTGGTCTGTGTGTGTGTGTCTGTGTTGGCTTGGGTGTCTGTTGTGTGGTCCTGTGGTCTATGTGAGTTCCTGTGTATTGTCCTGTGTGTGTGTGTCTATGTCCTGGGTGTGTGTCTGTCTGTGTGGGTCTGTGTGTGTGTTGTGTGTGTCTGTGGTTATGTGTCTGTGTCTGTGTGTGTCCTGTGTATGTGTCCTGTGTGGTGTGAGTGTCTGTGGTGTGTCTGTCTGTGTTGGTGTGTATTTGTGTCATCAGTGTGTGTGAGTCCTGTGTGTGTGTGTCTCGTGTCTGTGTGTGTCTGTGTATGTGTCTGTTAGTGTTGAGTGTCTGTGTGTGTCGTCTGTGGTGTGTCTGTGTGTGTGTTTGTGTATTGTGTGTGCGTGTGTCTGTGGTGTGTGTGTGAGCGCGTGTATCTGTGGTGTGTGTGTGAGAGAAAAAAAGAGAGAGTGTGTGTGGTGTGGTGTGTTGTGTGTGGTGTGCGTGCGTGCTGTGTGCGTGTGCGTGTGTGTGTGCGCGTGCGTGTGTGGTGTGTGCCGTGTGTGTGTGTCGCCTGCGTGTGTAGTGTGTGTGTGTGTGCAGAAGGGAGTGAGAAAGATTTGAACCAGATAACGGAAAGAAGAGTGATGGTAGACTTTATAGCTATCTTTCATTATCTTTAATCATGCCTGTTGAAACATCATGTAAATAAGGAGGACAGCTCTCTGGAAGGCAGTGTGTGTGTTTGTGTGTTTGTTAGTGTGTGTGTGTGTTTGTGTGTGTGTGTGTGGTTTTTTGTGTGTGGAGTGGTGTTTTGTGTGTGTTTTTGTGTGTGAGTGTGTGTTGTGTGTGTGTTTGTGTGTGTGTGTGGTTTTGTCCGTGTGAGTGTGAATAGTTTTGTGTTGTGTGAGGATTGTGTGTGTGTGTGTTTGTGTGTGCGTAGGAGTGTGTTTGTGTGTGTTTGTGTGTGTGTGTGTTTGTGTGTGAGTGTGTGGACATCACTACCCCTGGTCAGTGTTGTCACTACACCCTCAACAACTCAGATTATAATCTAAATCAGGTAATCTGATTCTAGATTAGAGTTGAGATCCACTTTCTCTCCAGCAGAGACACTTATGAGGCACTCAGTCAGTCGTGCATCTCTCTCTCTCTCCTCTTTTCCTCCATCTTTTCAAACCTCTCTCCCTCTCTCACCCCTCTCTCTCCCCCTCTTTCTTTCCCTCTCAACCCTCTCTCTCCTTCCTCTCCCCCTGTCTCTCCACCTCTCTCCTCCCTCTCTTCCCTCTCTTATCTCTCTCTCCCCTCTCCCCCTCTCTCCTCCCTCTCCATCTCCCTCTCTTTCTCCACCTCCCTCTCCTCCCTCTCTCAGTCCATCTCCAACTGGAAGTAACCGTAGTAACCATCATGTCAGCTGTGTCAGCCTGTGATGTCATGTTGCTGTGTTGAGGTCTGTCAGTAGATCAGTGTTGAAGTTGTTTCTGCAGTTTCAATCTTTTTTTAATCCTTCTCTCTTGTCGTATGAACGAGAGCAACTAGATGTCCCTGAGTGGTACCTCTCTCTCTCAGTCTCTCTCTCAGTCTCTCCCTCTCTCTCAGTCTTTCTCTCAGTCACTCTCTCTTTTCCTCTCTCAGTCTTTCTCTCTGTCTCTCTTTTCCTCTCTCAGTCTGTCTCTGTCTCTCTCTCTCTTTTTCTCTCTCAGTCTTTCCCTTTCCCTCACTCTTTCCCTCTTTCTTTCATTCTCTCTCTCTCCCTCTCTCTCATCATCTGCCTATGTGGAAAGAACATTTGAATTTGTATGACGTGTTCATTGGAAAGTCCTATAATTTACTGAGGGCAGTTCAGCAATCCAATGAGCCAATTAACATTGAGTCAAGCCATGCCCACTGCCAGCCAGAACATGCCCAGGGCAAGGATGCCATGCTGGGCCGCTGTGGGAGATCGATCCCCCCTCGCTCCAGCCCTCTGGAGGATAACACAACTTCTGCAGAATCTCCTGAAAGCTCGACCAGCTACTCTCTACCTCTCTCTCTACCCCTCTCTCTACCTCTCTCTACCTCTCTCTACCCCTCTCTGTCTACTTCTCTCTACCTCTCTCTCTACCCCTCTCTCTACCTCTCTCTACCTCTCTCTACCCCTCTCTGTCTACTTCTCTCTACC
>BROE01000008.1:1449546-1462046 GCA_036571765.1 Plecoglossus altivelis | reverse complement strand
TTTTTTTTGAATTCTCTTGGTCAAATTCGTAGTTCTTTCGTGCTGGAATGCTGTTTTTCGCTCTGTGTTTTAATCTGGCAGTTTTATCACAAGAACTTCGGTCAATGCATCTTGTTTCCTAAGCACAATCAGAGAAAGACCACACGTACCTATTCAAACTATTTCATTTCTTTTTTTATTAAAAAAACTCATAAGACCAGACTTGTTTATACACTGTATAGCTACTGTGATTTATATATAATTATTTTCTACAACTATTTAAACTCCCTCTGTCAACCGTTAAAAGCACATGGTTGTCTGCACATCCTCCATTATTGAATATTAGCCTACATTAAAGATTTAAAAAAACATCGCAAACCCTCTAAACAATTTGGTTTAGTCAAACACACAGTTCACAACCATCCTAGACACTTAAAGTGGTTTTTGTTTGCTTTTAAACGCAAGTCAGTCGGAAGGTTTTTTTTCGGAAGCATCTCAACTTCCATTATATCTTTTGTATTGTTAATGAATTATTGATGAGCTCTACCTCGTCCGTTCTGGAGTTTATGGATGAAATGTGGGCTATTTTGAACAAGCGCTTCACTACTGCTGCGGTCAAAGTGTCATGTTGAACATGTTTTGATGAATCAATGTCAGGTTTTTAACATTGACGATTCTGATCCTATTAAGTTCATGTGAAACAGTTTGTTACTTGACGTTTTTACTCGAGAATTTCCGCTGAATTGGAAGGCGGTTTCCAGATTCGTTTAGAAACCGTTTCAAAACTGAAAACAGACCAACGTTACAATAATCTGTTCCACATTCTTAATATATACATTTACCAGTGGCTTATACCCGAATCCAAAACTCCTTCCTTGGTCGGTTAGGGGTCGAGCGATCTCGAAGCCTTCGGAGAATCCCTGTGAGGCTGGAGTAGCAACATCGACTCACTGCAGGGGAATTGTGTGTAGCATGATGTGTGTGTGTGATGAAGAGTGTGGGTTACAGCTTTGTCTCTGCGTCGTTGCAGCGCGCACACAGACGACCAAACACAAACCACCTGACGCACCTGACCTTACTCACCTGCGCACAGAAGATAACAGCCTCTTACTGGACCTGGATACGGAGACAGTCAGAGAGGGGGAGGGAGGGAGGGAGGGAGGGAGGGGAGAGAGAAAGGGAGAGAGAGGGAGGGGGGAAAGTGGAGGGAGAGGGGAAAGAGAAAGAGAATACGGGAGAAGAGGGAGGGGGAGTTGAGGATGGGAGAAGAGAGATGAGTAGAAGAGAGGGAGAGAGGGGGTATGAGAGAGAGGTGGGGGAATGGAGGGGGTAGGGAGGGAGAAGGATGATGAGAGAAGGGGAGAGAGAGGGGAGGGGGAGAGAGGAGGGGGAGGGGGAAGGAGGGACAGAGAGGGTCAACTCATCAAAACGTCCAACAAAACAAAAATGTCTTGAAGCATTTGGTATGTTGTGGAGTTGTGTAGTAATGATGTTGTATGGCATTGTGTGTGGTGTGTGTGTGTGTATCGCTGTCTAATGCGTGTGTGTCTTAGCTGTGTACGATGCGTGTGTGTGTCAGTTAATGAGGATGAAAGTAGACCACGCTCACGGAACAGGAAGTTTAATCAAAACTAAGATCAATATAAGCCAATTGGACAGGAAATAAATCATTTGATGTTGTCTTAAAAAAACACAAATTAAATTACCATTCAAGACACTAATGTTGATATTTAGGAAAGATTCGACATGGGAATTTGACACAACAAAATAAAGAGTTCACTATTTTTTATTCCAAATATCTCTCGTTACCAAATATTTTCTTTGGACAAAGAGAGGAGACAGTATCTTTTTTTTTGTTGTTTAGAACAAAACACAAGAAATTCATAGACAGGATTCATCTCCAAAATAAGACTTCAAATATCAATGCCAGACATTCCCAGAATGTCCTGAAAAGGTCTTCATTGCAGTCAACCTAGGCCTGGTCTATAACATTAAAACCTAGGCCTGGACTATAACATAGAACCTAGGCCTGTTCTATAACATAGAACCTAGGCCTGGACTATAACATAGAACCTAGGCCTGGTCTATAACATTAAAACCTAGGCCTGGACTATAACATAGAACCTAGGCCTGTTCTATAACATAGAACCTAGCCCTGGACTATAACATAGAACCTAGGCCTGGACTATAACATAGAACCTAGGCCTGGTCTATAACATAGAACCTAGGCCTGTTCTATAACATAGAACCTAGGCCTGTTCTATAACATAGAACCTAGGCCTGGTCTATAACATAAAACCTAGGCCTGTTCTATAACATAGAACCTAGGCCTGTTCTATAACATAGAACCTAGGCCTGTTCTATAACATAGAACCTAGGCCTGTTCTATAACATAGAACCTAGGCCTGTTCTATAACATAGAACCTAGGCCTGTTCTATAACATAGAACCTAGGCCTGTTCTATAACATAGAACCTAGGCCTGTTCTATAACATAGAACCTAGGCCTGTTCTATAACATAGAACCTAGGCCTGGTCTATAACATAGAACCTAGGCCTGTTCTATAACATAGAACCTAGGCCTGGACTATAACATAGAACCTAGGCCTGTTCTATAACATAGAACCTAGGCCTGTTCTATAACATAGAACCTAGGCCTGGACTATAACATCAAAACCTCCAACTACATCTGGAATGGAAACATTTAACTACACAGACACACACGCGAGCCCACGCTGACACACGCACGCACACCACGGACCGGCACGACGCACACAGCGCAACAACAGCGCAACACACACACTGCAGACGCATCGTCAGACTGCAGCCAGCGGCACACACACCACAACCCGAGCACGACACAGCGACACAAACACCACACACGCGCGAGGACTACGCTCCACACAGCGCACACTACAGACCAACTAGATCAACAGACACCCGCGCGAGCACGTTTCCACACAAACGGACAGCACACAAACACAATACACACACACACACACACACTGATCACCTGGACTTATTGTCTAACAAGACGATCTCAAACACATCTAAAAGGCTGATGATCTATAAAACACGACAACAACTAATAACAACAAACTATCCCAGGGTCAGCTCTCCTAAACAGCTGTGTCGCCTCTATGCTGCTTCCTGTCTCCATCACAAACACTCTATCGAACCAGGAAGTAGAAAAAAATAAATAGTATCATAAAACACAGTAGAATCAGCATTCTCTCGTCTAAAAAAAGGTCTTTTCACAGTCCTCCTCCTTAAGATCTCTCCTCGTCGACACGTCAGGTTCCACGACCCACCCCAGAGTTTTACGGTTCCGTAGATTCTTTTCGTCGTGACGATCGTCATAACGACGCCCAGTGACATGGCGGCCAACTGCTGGAATGTTGGAATGGAATTTAGAACGTTGGTTGATTGACTGGTTAGGTTGAGTCAAATCAATCGAACAATCGACCAATCAACCAGCGGTGTTGTGTTGGGCTGAGCCAATGGCGGTGTCCGGTGGTGGGTCAGTTGGTGCAGGTGTTGATGTTCTTGCCATCGGCGGCATCCTCCACCAGGGCCAGATGGTAGTCTGTGGACAGGGTGAAGTGGGAGATGCAACCCACCAGCCCCATCATGTACTGTCTGTTAGTGTGCAGAGCGATCTCCTTCATCCCACCTGCAGGGGGCGACACACGCACGCTCACTGCCTGGACTGGGAGCAGCTCCCACACACACACACACACACACACACACTGAAACTACACACACAACACACACACACACTGAAACCACACACACACACAAACGAAACTTAACACACACAACACACACTGAACTAACACACACAGCACAACACACACACACACAAACACACACTGAAACTACACACAAACACACACAGAAACTATACACATAAAAACACACACAAAAACACATACATATGATCACACGCACACTTACACAGAAACAGAACACACGCTCACACATACATTCACACACATGCACATCCACAGACACACACATTTAAGTGCATGCATTTTCACACAGACACACACTCATATTACAGTGCACGAATCAGAAATATTATAGCACACACCCACACACACACTGGGAGCACACACACACACACACTCTGGGAGCACACACACACACACACACTAACTCTGAACCACTACACACAACTTATCGCGAACAAACCGACCGATTACGCTGCTAGACGCACGTAAACGTACGACGTAGAGCAGGACCGTGATTTTAGCTGCCTCATGTTGCCAGGCGACCGTGCCGTGGTGGCCCCATAGTCGTCCACAGTCAGCTTACCTGATTGGCCGTCCCTGAGAGGAGGGGAGGGAGGGTCACAGTTGACAGGTGAGGCGGGAGGTCTGGCGTGAGGGGGCTAGGGGGTCACATACAGGTAGAGGGGGCACAGGTGTAGAGGGGGCACAGGTGTAGCGGGGGCACAGGTGTAGAGGGGGCACATACAGGTAGAGGGGGCACAGGTGTAGAGGGGGCACAGGTGTAGAGGGGGCACAGGTGTAGCGGGGGCAAGTCACCTGGTGGCTTTAACTCGATGCCAGCGTCCATCGCTGAAGCTGCCATTGACCATCACACTAGTCGGCCCGCTACCCAGGTTATAGCTGCAGGATAGAACCACAGAAGAAGACAGCGAGTTGACTCAGAGACGAGAGAAGAAGAGAGTGGACAGACGAGGTCAGAGATTATGCATGGGACATGTTTTTTTAATTTATCAGCAGAAGAAGACGGTCAGAGATCCAGACGTCTGACTGTTTTCATGATCAGATTGTAGAAACAGTCTGTGCTTCCATCCAAACAACAGACCTACTCCTTCAGTATCCCATGAAGATTAAGATCATTTATAAAACGAAATTAAAGTTTTTTTCCCCCTCTGTTGATAACCCTCATATATAAACACACATCCGTACATACAAATCAGCTAGCAGACCATTTGATTGACATCTCTCCCAGCCAATGGGAGGACCCCTGTTGATCCGTAAATACAAATCTGCTAGCAGACCATTTGATTGACATCTCTCCCAGCCAATGGGAGGACCCCTGTTGATCCGTAAACACAAATCTGCTAGCAGACAATTTGATTGACATCTCTCCCAGCCAATGGGAGGACCCCTGTTGATCCGTAAATACAAATCTGCTAGCAGACGATTTGATTGACTTCTCTCCCAGCCAATGGGAGGACCCCTGTAGATCTGACCTGAAGATGAGCGCCCCGTCCTGGAGGCCCAGGGACAGGAAGTCACTGTTGCCTCTCATGGGACTGACACCTCGCCATAGCAACAGACCGTCTTTCGATGTGCACTTGAAGCGCATGAAGAGACTGGTCCTGGAGCCAGACACCCTGCGGTGAGGAGACACACATGTAAACACACACACAGAGATACACACACACACACACGCACATGTAAACACACAACAGGAGATACACCACACCGAGCAATGTAAACACACACACACAGATACACACACATACACATATATATACATTCATATACATACACACATGCACACGTGTACAGACACACACGCACATACCTCACTGTGGTCTCTCTCACACACAAACGTTCACATACACTCTCTAAAACACATACACTGTCACACACCCACTTACACACAGAGATATACACACACCACACGCGATGTAAACACAGTGATTCCAGATATACACACACACACTGTACACACATCACACAGAGATACACACACGATGCAATGTAAAGTAACACACCAGAGATATTCTATAACACACCACTGCGCATATGTAATAACACACACAGATATATCACACACACACACACACATGTAACACATACACAGAGATTATATCACACACACACGCACATGTAAACACACACCACACCACAGATACACACTACACACACGACGATATATACACACACACACATGTTAAACACACCACACAGAGATATACACACACAAATATATACACACAAATATATACAAACAAATATATACATATATACACACACACACATGTAAAACACACACACAGAGATTACACACACACACACGCGGCATGTAAACACACACCAGATATACACACACACCACATGTAAACACACACACAAGAGATACACACACCATGTAACACACACACAGAGATATACACACACACACACGCGCATGTAAACACACACAGATATACACACACACACACACATGTAAACACACACACAGAGATATACACACACCACACATTGTAAACACACACAACAGAGGATATAAACACACACACAGAGATATACACACACACACGCGCATGTAAACACACACAGAGATATACACACACACATGTAAACACACACACGCACATGTAAACACACACAGAGATATACACACACACATGTAAACACACACACGCACATGTAAACACACACAGAGATACACACACACACATGTAAACACACACACACACACACGCACATGTAAACACACACAGAGATATACACACACACACGCGCATGTAAACACACACACAAAGAGATATACACACACACACACACGCACATGTAAACACACACAGAGATATACACACACACACACATGTAAATACACACACACAGAGATATACACACACACATGTAAATACACACACACAGAGATATACACACACACGCACATGTAAACACACACACAGAGATATACACAGAGAGAGACACACACACACACGCATATGTAAACACGCACACAGAAATATACACAGAGAGAGACACACACACAAAGATATACACATATATACACAGACACAGAGAGGCACGCAGGCACGCACACACACACATATACACACACACACACACACACACACACAGAGAGGCACACAGTGAGAGACACAAACAGAGAGAGACACACACGCACGTGCACACACACACACACACACACACACACACACGCCTAAGTATCCATAGTAACACACACACACAAACACACACACACGAACCTCTTAAGGATGTCTCTGTTGTCGTAAGTGAGGTAGCTTCGTCCCATGAACTGAGGTATTTCTATAGCCTCAGTCACAGCTGTGAGGAACAGAACACAGCCAGTCAGTTCCTCTCTCTGGCCACTAGAGGGCAACATAGGCATGGTTATGTGTGAACAGCACACTGGGCTGAATGGTGTTATCTCTGTCACTCTATTCACAGCTCAGGAATACAGATATTTGATATTTTAATCATTGAATAGGACTTGTTTCTAGGTGATGTAGGAATAACACATGTCTACAGAGCTGTAGGATGTCAACTGCAGACGTGGGTCGATGGCTCAAACTGATGTCATATTTCAAAGTAAACAGTTTATACATAGTTTGATAGTGGAAAAAGAAAACTTACTGTTTAAACAATAATTCCCACATTCTGCAGAGCGAATGCATTAAACAGAGAGAGAGAGGGAGAGGGAGAGGGAGGGAGAGAGGGAGAGAGAGAGAGGGAGAGAGAGAGAGACAGAGAGAGAGAGAGAGAGAGACAGAGAGAGAGAGAGAGAGAGAGAGGGAGAGAGTGTGTTTGTTCACGTCACACTCGCATGAACACGTAAACATGGAAACATGGAGAATCATTTCACAGCCTGAACAGAATCTTCATGTCGGAAAAAAGACACACACAGACACACACAGACATGCACACACACACAGACATGCACACACACACAGACATGCACACAGGCACACACACACACACACTCCACCCTCCACACAACACAACACACGCACCCATCCACACGCACCCACACACACGCCCCCTCGCACACAGGGACAAGCCACACACACACACATGCCACACAACACACACACACACATGCCCGACAACACAGCACACGCCTCCCTACCACACAAGATACATCACTCAGGACAGAACGCGCCCCCTCCGCACGACATGCACAAGGGGACGCCATGCCCTCCACACAACAGCAGGAGCAGCACATGCAAGCACACAACATACACAGAAGAGGGCCACTCAGAGCAGCCCAACACACAGCACACAAACAAGCATGCTAGGGTCGGGGGGGTGGGGTAGGCGCGCACCCTCCACGCCAGCACACACCACGACGCCACCTCACCAACAACACAAACACACACACGCCACCTCCGACCACAACACACAACGCCACCGCTCCGACCGCAACACACACACAACATCCAGGTCCCTGCACCCTTTTGGCAGTGGCTGCCATCGTATCCCAGAGGACAGTCACAGTTGTAGGTGTCCCTGAGGGGTCTGCAGGACCCCCCGTTAGCACAAGGGTTCTCCACGCAGGGGTGGGGGGCGTTCGCCACATTCACACCCCCCGACAGCTCTCTGCTCAGTTGGATGGCCTTGTCGTTCAACACCAGCTGGGAGAACAGGAGAGACGCATGAAGCATGTTCTGTGGTTCCCTCTGGCCTGTTCTGTGTGGTGGGTTCTATGGTTCCCTCTGGCCTGTTCTGTGTGGCAGGTTCTGTGGTTCTGTGTGGCAGGTTCTGTGGTTCTGTGTGGTGGGTTCTGTGGTTCTGTGTGCGGGGTTCTCTACCTTCTGGATGGTTCCGCTGAAGGGTCGCAGCACGCCGGCAGAGGGCTTGGTGCGGTCGTAGGCAGGAACCCCTCCGATGTAGAGAGGAGAGCTGCACTTGATCTGGGTGAACGCCCCCTAGAGGACAGGAGCAAGAACAGGGTTTATATGTGTGTTTATCCTCACTCATGCACCTGGCTCTCTCACTTCCTCATTCTCTGTCTCTCTGTTCGCTACCACTCCTTCTCTCTGTCCTCCATCTCCTCATCTCTTCTCTCATCGTCTGTCTCCATCGCCTCTCGTCTCTCCTCTCTCTGTCTCTCCACTCCCTCTCTCTCGTCTGTCTCTCTGCCCTCATTTCTCTCTCTGTCTTCCACTGCCGCCCTCTCTCTGTCTCCCTCCGTCATTTGTCTCTCTCTGTCGTCTCCACTGCTCCTCTCTCTGGCCTCTCCCACTCCTCTCTCTCCTCTGCTCTGTACTGTCCACTCCCTCTCTCTCTCTCTCTGTCTCTCCTCCCTGCCATCTCTCTCTCTCGCTCGTAAGTGTCTCTCCAGCTCCTCCCTCCTGTCTTCACTCCTCTCTCTCTCTCTGTCTCTCACTCCCTCTCTCTCTCTCTCTCTGTCTCATCCACTCCCTCTCTCTCTGTCTCTTCCACTCCCTCTCTCTCTCTGCTCTCCACTAAGAGACACAGCTCTCTCATCTGTCTCTGTCTCTCATCCCCCTCTCCTCGATCTCTGTGCCTCTCCAGCTCCTTCTCTCTGTCTGTTCAACTCCCTTCTCTCTTCTCTGTCTCTCACGTCGCTCACTCTCTCTGCTTGCTCTTTTCTCCAGCTCTCTCTCTCTCTTGTCTCTAGCCATCCCTCTCTCTCTCTGTCTCTCCACTCCTCTCTCTCGCTCTCACTGTGTCTCCACTCACGTCTCATTCTCTCTGTCTCTCGCGACTCCTCTCTCGTCTCTGTTGTCCACTGACGCCTCTCTCTCTGTCTTCTCCACTCCCTCTCTCTCTCTGTTCGTCTCCACATACTGCTCTCTCTCTGTCTCTCACTGCCTCTCTCTGTTCCCTCCCCTCATTTCTCTCTCTGGGGTCTCTCACTTCCTCTCTCTGTCTCTCCACTCCTCTCTTCTCTGTCTCTCCCACTCCCGCTCCTCTCTCTGGTCTCTCCACGTCCCTTCCTCTCTGTCTCTCTTCACTCGCCCGTCGCTCTGTCGTCCCTCTCTCATTTTTCTCTGATTCTGTCTCTCACTTCCTCTCTCTGTCTCTCCATCCCTCTCTCTCCATCTCCGTGTCTCTGCATCTCTCTCCCTGCTTCTCTCTCTGTCTCTGTCTGTTTCTCTCTCCTTGTCTCTTTCTATCTGTCTCACTCTCTCGTTCACACTCTTTCACCATTTCTCTCTTTTCTCTTTCTCTCCTCTCTTCTTTCTCATTTTCTCTTTCTTCTCTTTCTCATCCTCTCTCTGTCGCTCTCCACTCCCTCTCCTCTGTCTCTCCACTCCCTCTCTCTGTCTCCGACTCACTCTTCTGTCCCCTCCAACTCAGCGCGCTCCCTCCTGCTCCCATCCCCTGTCGTCCCTCCCTCACCTGTCCCCTCCCTCACCTCGCCTGCTCTGTCTCCTGCACGACACTTCTCGCTCTCACTGTCTCCCTCCCCGTCTCCCCACACCCCTGCAACCTCCTCCCCTCTCATGGTCTCCCTCCCTTACTTACTCCCTCTTCCTATCTCCCACAGTCCCTCTCCCTTTATCTCACCTCAGCGATACCCTCTACAGGTGTCTGGTTGTCCACCTGCAGGATTCCACTCTTTGCTGTCCGAGACACACGAAGATCATGCCAGGTGTCCATGGCAACCTGCTCCTCACTCCTGCAGGGCACACACACGACAACACCAACACACACATCGCACACAACACACCACAAGACAGCACACAAAACACCAACAAGAACAGACACGTGCAGCGCACACACACACACAGCTCACACGCCTTACACACACCCAAGAGGTGCACAAACACGCAAAGAGCAACACACACTGGTACGTCAGTACGTAAAAGGAAGGAAGGGACAAAATCACTGTGGGGGAGTGGGAGAGATGATGACTTACACAGATGAGGAGAGAGAAGACAAAAAAGGAGAGGAAGGAGAATAGAGATCTGCGGGAGAGAGAGAGAAATGAGAGAGAGAAAAAGTAAGAGAGAGTGAGGGGAGAGAGAGGGAGAGAGAAGAGACAGAGATAGGAGAAGGAAAGAGGGAGAGAGAAAGAGAGTGAGAGAGAGAGGAGAGAGAGACAGAGAGAGAGGTGTCTAGAGGTAATGAGGGGGCGAGGGATGAACTGATGAACGGGCCTCTCCGACCGCGCAGTCAAAGCGGAACTCCACGTATCCCTCCGCCAGGCTGATGGACAGGAAGTCCCTGCTGGTGGCGTCATCACTGTACAGCAGCGTACCATCAGGCTGAGCCGCCAGCACAACACGTGGCGCAGCTCAAGACTCCACGATGAGGACAGAACAGGGCTCTGGAAGGACTGGGGCCAGGGGGAGCTGGCGTACGAAAACACCGTCTGGTTGAAGAGAGGAAGAGAGAGGAGGAAGGCTGGAGCAGGAGAGCAGAGGAGGGAGAGGAGGGGAGAGGAGAGGAGAGGAGGTGAGAGGACGAGGAGAGAGCAAGAGAGAAGAGAGAGAGAAGAGAGGAGAGGAGAGAGAAGAGGAGGAGAGAAGAGGGGAGAAGAGGGGAGGGGAGAGGAGGAGAGAAGTGAGGAGGGGAGAAGTGAGGAGGGGAGAGGAGAAGAGAGGAGGAGTTTGTAAGTGTGGTCTGTGGTATGGTATGTAGGTGTTCTGGCTCGTGTGGTGTGTGTCTGGCGTGGTGTGTGTCTGTGGGCTTTGTTGTGGTGTGTGTCCTGGCTGTGGAATGTAGGTGTCTGGGCTGTGGGTGTGTGTCTGGCTGTGTGTGTGGTGTCTGGCTGTGTCTGTGTGTCTGGCGTGTGTGGTTCTGGTTGTGGTGGTGTGTGTGTCTGGCTGTGTGTGTGTGTCTGGCTGTGTGTGTGTGTCTGGCTGTGTGTGTGTGTCTGGCTGTGTGTGTGTGTGTCTGGCTGTGTGTGTGTGTGCTGCCTGTGTGTGGTGTGTGTGTACCTTGGTGTGACTCGCACCCTCCTCACAGCGGGGGCCCCTGTATCCCAGCGGACAGAGGCAGATGAAGCCGTCTGCTTGATTGGCGAAGCACTGTCCTCCATTAGCACAGCTCACCTGCTCACACACACTGGCACTGTAGAGATGGGGCACCTCCACCTGGGGAACACACACACACACACACACACACACACACCAGGGGGCACACACTATGAGGATACAATGCATCCTACTAAAAATACCTTAAAGGTCCCTCAAATCAGGACACAGAGCATATAGTAGAATACCGCATCGCCTGGTCCCGCTCCTCCCGAACGCCCTCCCTGTCCTCCCTGTCCTCCCTCTCCTCCCCTGCTCCCTCTTTTCCTCCCCTCCTTGCTTGTCACAGCTGGTTAGTGTCGACTGTGTGTTGTTCACGTTGACAGAGTCAAAATAAATACATCAATACCCTGTGCGGGCGTTGTACGCACGCACACACACAGGACGACACACACCCCAGACATCAACACACGCAGGGGCATCTCCATCAGCACTCACACACCCATCAGCACACACACATAAACGCATCAGGCACACACCTGCACACACTCCAACTGCGGTCTAAAAACACTCTGATTGATGGAGGGATGAAGACAGACAGAAAAACACGTAAAAGACACACACACTACACTACATCACACACAACACACACACACACAAAGAGAGCGAACACAGACCGCAGACCCGCTACACACACACACACACAACAGACCCGTAACACATACACACACACAGCGACACAGACACACACACACAACCCAGAGCGGAGGCCGGGACCCCCACGCAGCCCACACACAGCACACAGGACCCAGACGCCCACCACACACAGCACCC
>BROE01000008.1:1426874-1438293 GCA_036571765.1 Plecoglossus altivelis | reverse complement strand
AGAAGCACACAGGCACACACATACAGAGCCACACACACACCACACACACAACAGACACACACACACCCACAGAAGCACACACACAGAGACACACACAAGATGGGCCGTTTCAACACCAACACGCAAAGCTCAGTTCATACATGTAGAAGGCAGTATGATGCTAAAGGACCTGTCTAGTTTGTCTCCACCACCTGACAGCACCCAGAACACAGCGCTGACCCCCCCCCTCTCTGCATAACAGCCCTCTGTCTCTCTGTCTCTCTGTCTCTCTGTCTCTCTCTGTCTCTCTCTCTGTCTCTCTCTCTCTGTCTCTCTCTCTCTCTGTGCATAACAGCCCTCTCTGTGCATGACAGCCCTCTCTCTCTCTCAGCATAACAGCCCTATCTCTGTATAACAGCCCTCTCTCTCTGCATGACAGCCCTCTCTCTCTCCCTCTGCATAACAGCCCTCTCTCTGTATAACAGCCCTCTCTCTCTGTATAACAGCCCTCTCTCTCTGCATAACAGCCCTCTCTCTGTATAACAGCCCTCTCTCTGCATGACAGCCCTCTCTCTGTATAACAGCCCTCTCTCTGTATAACAGCCCTCTCTCTCTGCATAACAGCCCTCTCTCTGTATAACAGCCCTCTCTCTCAGCATAACAGCCCTCTCTCTCTGCATAACAGCCCTCTCTCTCTGCATAACAGCCCTCTCTCTGTATAACAGCCCTCTCTCTGCATAACAGCCCTCTCTCTCTGTATAACAGCCCTCTCTCTGTATAACAGCCCTCTCTCTCTGTATAACAGCCCTCTCTCTCTGTATAACAGCCCTCTCTCTGTATAACAGCCCTCTCTCTGTATAACAGCCCTCTCTGTGCATAACAGCCCTCTCTCTCTGCATGACAGCCCTCTCTCTCTGCATGACAGCCCTCTCTCTCTCTCTGTATAACAGCCCTCTCTCTGTATAACAGCCCTCTCTCTCTCTCTCCCTCTGCATAACAGCCCTCTCTCTCCATAACAGCCCTCTCTCTCTGCATGACAGCCCTCTCTCTGCATGACAGCCCTCTCTCTGCATGACAGCCCTCTCTCTGTATAACAGCCCTCTCTCTGTATAACAGCCCTCTGTCCAACACAGCACCCACCATGTGTGACAGTGAGAAGACACAGCAGTAGCAAACACTACTTCAAAGAGGGATTAGATGCAGGAACCAACTGCCCCAACATGAAGGACATAATCCCTCAATGTTGAACTGGCCTTTCAGAGCCTCTTAGTGGTGACATATGGCCCACTGAAGAGCTGACACCGTCAAAATGATCCATATTAAACACCACCTTTTAAACAAACAAGAGAGAGATACTGTACGTGTGCCCTGACCCCTGACCCCTGACCCCTGTGACCTCCATGCAAACACGTTGGGAAATTGTCCATAATGGTTCCTTGTGCCTTTCAGTCAGGCCTATGTGTTAAATTTGACATTTTGATCATTTTGTATTCATCCATTTTATTTCAAAGCAACAATAACATGATTTGGTGTTTCCTCGTAGGCAGGTAGAGTTACCCTGACACCTGTGTTACTAGGTGTTACTCTACAATTTTGCTTTTAACCAATGCTAGCAGGATGGTAGCTATGCTAGCTGTTGTGTAGCAAGTACGTACATTGTAACCAATGCTAGCAGGCTGGTAGCTATGCTAGCTGTTTTGTAGCAAGTACGTACATTGTAACCAATGCTAGCAGGCTGGTAGCTATGCTAGCTGTTTTGTAGCAAGTACGTACATTGTAACCAATGCTAGCAGGCTGGTAGCTATGCTAGCTGTTTTGTAGCAAGTACGTACATTGTAACCAATGCTAGCAGGCTAGTAGCTATGCTAGCTCTTTTGTAGCAAGTACCTTGTAACCGGTGATGGTGCTGACATGACGCCGAGGCATCTTCCATCGCACGCTGAAGGCTGTGCAGTTTACCGTCTCCAGCTGGATATCCAGAGGAGGACTGAGGCGATCTGGGGCATAGACAGGAAGTGAGGTCAAAGTCAATGTCAGGGACCTTTGAAGGGTGTTTCAAGTATTCCGTGGAGAAGCTCTGGGCGTCATGAGAAACGAGACCTGGAATGAAGGTGGATAAGGCAAAGGAGAGAGAGAGAGGGAGAGAGACAGAGAGAGACAGAAAGAGCGAGAGAGATAGAGAGAGTGAGGGAGACGGAGAGACAGAGAGAGACAGAAAGAGCGAGAGAGAGAGAGAGGGAGACAGAGAAAGAGACAGAGAGAGCGAGAGAGAGCGGAGAGAGAGAGAACGAGAGAGACAAAGAAAGGGGGGGAGACAGAGAGAGCAAGGAAATTTGAAAAAGAAAGACAACGTATATATATTATGTGATGATAAAGAGAGAGAGTAAGAGGAGAGAAGACAGAGAGAGAGAGAGAGAGAGAGAGAGAGAAAGAGAGAAGAGAGGAAGAGCGAAAGAGAGGAGATGAAGAGGAGAGAGAGAGAGAGGGGAGAGAAAGGGTGAGGAGAAAAGAGGAAGGGTGAGGCAAGTTGCATGTCCAACAAGCTTTTGTTCCCAACACACACAAGCAACCCAGGTCACTTGCAACACACGACACACACACACACCGCACCCAGGTCATCTGACACACACACAGCACCAGGTCATTGACACACACACACAAGCAACATACGGTCGTTCTGAGGGGTGTGGGGTTTGTAAGTGGAGGAGAGAGACTGAGAAGGAGGTGGAGGAAAGAGGAGAGAAGAGAGAGGAAAAGGACGGGGAGGGCAGAGGAAACCTGCCAAGGTTAGAAACTGAATTGGACAGAACCAAAAATAAATGAATTCCAACTGCCAGAGGTGGAATCAGAACAGACTAGAATTAGACAGAGAAAGTTAGAACAGAAATAGAATCTTCTTTGTTTGATGCATCAATAGTCTCCCCTTTCAGACATACTCGTTTGTTCAGTTGTGTGTGTGGAATCTTTCACCATCTCTCTCTCTGTTCAACTCTCGTCTGAGGCCACTCTGTCTGAGCTGTCAGTACGCCTCCCATCACTGCTCCTATCCCTCTCCATCCTACCTCCCCATCTCCGTTTCCGCCCTCTTCCTTCCATTCCTTCTTCCTTCTATCCTCGCTCCATCCTGCTCCTTTCCATCCCCTTCGTTCCTCTCACCTTTCCATCCGCACTCCCACCCTCTTATTTTTGCCTTCCTCCGCTCGCTGGCCTTCCATTCCCCTTCCTCCTCCTCTTCCTTCTCATCCCCTCTCCTCTTGTACCCTTCCATTTCCCCTCCCACCTTCCTTCATCCTCTCCTTCCATTCTCCCTCCCACCTCTCCTGTTCCTCCTCCCTTCCTCCCGTCCCTCTAATCCCTTCCTTCCATCCTCTCCTTCCATCCCCTCCCATCCTCTCCTTCCATCCTCTCCTTCCATCCCCTCCCATCCTCTCCTTCCATCCCCTCCCATCCTCTCCCATCCCCTCCCATTCTCTCCTTCCCGACATGCCGCCTCCCCATCTTCTTCCTTCTATCCCCTCCCATTCTCCATCCAATCCCCACATCCTGTTATTCCATCCCTTCATCCTCCCATCCTCTCCCATTTCCTCTCCTTCTATCCCCTCCACCCTCTCCTTCCATCCCCTCCCATCCTCTCCTTCCACCCCCTCCTCTCTTTTCCCCTCCTCCCATCCTCTCCTCTTCATTCCTCTCCTCTCTCCTCCTCTGTGGTGGGTCCTCCTCCCTCTCTGTGCCTCCCTCACGCTGGAGGGTGTTGCTAGTTAGACTTAGGAGTGATGGCTGTCTCAAAAGAAACTCAGAAGAGGGAAAGACATTACTAAGTGGGTAATTGCTATAGTCCACCGTTTAAATTACTGTGCAAAAAATGTATTGGCGTTAGTACTTTGTTGGAACAGACAAGACTGACAGTCAAAATGGACAGAGTCACTTGTTGTAGCCATAGTGATGCTGGTGGGTAACGCTATGCCCCCCCCCCACACACACACACATACACACACACATACACGTACACACACACACTTTTTTCACTGAAAAACCTACCTTCTTAGACGTCTGCTGGCTTTATTGTTTAACATTGCAATTGTAACAATTCACGTGAATCATGTACTGTCATCTAACTGAGACTTGAGAAATTATATTTGCGTGAAATAATTCGCTGTTTTTCTGTACGCAGTCTACATTTAGTGTTCAACAGGATAGTTTTCAATAGAATATAATAGAATATAATATAAAACGTGAGAGCAGTTCTCTGCACGAGATAACCAACAGTAAAACATGAACCGCTGTGAACTCCCTTTGTCTTTCGTGATACAACACAGGAGCGACGAGTTTTCAATGATTCTTACAAGTTATTTCACAATAAAGATCAAACTGTTTGTTTACCGGATCTCCGTACGTTGGTCTTGCGGACGCCGAGCGAGATGTCGATAATGGACAGCGAGAAGAGAAGTAACAAAGTCTGTTTACAGATCAACTCCATATCTTCTTTCTCCAAGGTCAAATTCTCATAATAAACCGCGTGTAAAAGCGTTCCTCCAAATAAGAACAATTAAAACTGAAAGCTGGAGGGGAAAAACATAAAGTTTATCGGGGCAATTCAGTTCAATTCACAAGTGGCAAATGTATCCCAATAGGCAAATCTAATCTACCGGAAACGTTTTCGGTCAGCAAAGAAAACGTCACTTAGGTTAGGCAATTATCAGATTACACACTGATGAAGATCAGACGTTCGTTAGAATAGATAACGTAAATCTATTGAAGGTGTCGCTTCCGCATCAACAGAGACAAGTGTCATCTTTTAAAATAAAATAAATAAAATAAAAAGTCGAACCCTGACGTGTGGCTTGAGATTTTACGAGCAGAGTCTCGTCACGAGTTTACCAAGTTGAGAAACGGTAAAGTGCGGCAGCTGAATATAGGAGAGAAGGACATGAAGGCAGGAACGGAGACATATACAGCTAAGAGGATCATAGGCGTCTAATCTACCGGATAAACTCGCGCCACAGCCACTCAGACTAATATAGAAACCGACTGGCTCGCGGACGCGCCGGAGGCGCAACAGTTGGTAAAATCACGAATGTGACGTTACTGCCATGTGAAAACATTGATAAAAGACGTATGTTTCATTTAAACACTGTATTAATAAAGTCCTTAAATAAATTACGCACATCTACAATCTGAAACAGTGGTGAATTAATTTAAGTGTCACTGTAAAATATTCAAATCTCAACCATGGCTCTAAAACTGACCCTGGGTGAATTGATGGGGAAATCTTGGAGGCTTGAGTCTGTTGTGTTTAGAGTCAAAGTGTTTCCTGACAACCTTGTATATGTCGACAGACCTCCACACTAAAACGGTGGTTTGGTTTGTTTTCTACAGAGAACAACCTCAGTAAAACTGAATAGCTGTGCTGGTTTGGCAGATCGGTTTGGGAATGTCCCGATCTGGTTATGATGACTGGATCCAAACCACACACACACACACACACACACACACACACACAGAAACACGAATACACGCACTGAAACACACACAGAAACACAAATACACGCACACAAACACGCAGAAACACAAATACACGCACACAAACACACACAGAAACACAAATACACTCACGCACGCACCCGCGCACAGAAAGACGAACACCGAGACCTGAAGAGTACGCAAGACCGCAGGATGAATGACTGAACAGGTGTTTACGGTTCGCTTCCACATGGAGGTCAATTAACAATCTCCAAGCATCCCTCCCGGGTCAGTCCTAGTCAGGCTCAACCGGGGACACAGACTACCGGCTCTGTACCGGGATCAGACCACCGGGAACACAGACTACCGGCTCTGTACCGGGATCAGACCACCGGGAACAGAGACTACCGGCTCTGTACCGGGATCAGACCACCGGGGACACAGACTACCGGCTCTCTACCGGGATCAGACCACCGGGGAATACCAATCAGACCACCTATCGTGAAGTGACTGCCGTTACCTCCTACCCTCTTCAGCTGCCGTCTTCAGAGGCGCGCGGAGTCACCGCAATCCAACCGGCGCTCTCCGCTGTTCGGCCGTAGGGCACGAGGAAATCACTAACTGCAAGCACAAGTTGGAAAGGAATTGAAGTTGAATAAATGATGGGGATGTTGTTATATATGTGTATTGTTGATTGTTTTGCCTCGTGGGTTTCTGGAAGTGTGCAATGAGTTGTGAAGGCCTAATGTTTTAAAGTATCTGCTCTACGTAGAACCGGTTAATGCAATATTCTAACTAGAACCTGTGTATAGTTGTTGTATAGCCCTGCCAATAATAACGTCCGATTAGGATTTCACACCGAAGACAACGAAGCGGTAACGAATTTAATTTGAATACTAACAACACGCTCATAGCCCCAAAACCTTATTCCAGAAACTAATCAGGCCCAGTTGGTTTGTGAGTTTAACCATCATTGTTTCGGTTCTTTAGAAGAAAAGAAACGGTTATACGAAACTTCTGTCACCAATCGCTCTTTTCACTCGACCGTTTCAAACCACACACTCTTTTAATCCGGATGTTTCTTTGTTTGTGCATGTCAACATAAACACACCATGTTGTCAGCAAACAGCCGAGCAAGCCTAACATGTCAAAGTATTTTTAATTTTTTAAATGTATCTAATATCCTGAGTGACCGTGTCATTTGGATGATGAAAATCCTAACCGACGCACGCGTCTAGGATCAGGGTGTTTGGGACAGAAACGACCCAGATCCTCAATTTCTTCTGTCAGAAGACAAAGAAACTGGAAGATGAGGATTTAGGAGCGTTTGTAACGACTAAATGTCAAAAGAATCATGTTAATCTGTAGTCAACCTCTTCGCTGTCCTCACCGCTCAGTTCCATCTATGTTTCAAATGCAGAGGGGGACATCTGGTGGTGGTAAAGCGCAATTACAAGACACCCTCACCGCCGAGCAAATTTGACACCGCAACTGTGTGAATGAGTCTAAGCATTGTCGTGTGATGAGTAACGATGAGTGACAACGGATGTAGAAAAACGGTGTTTCAACCGCAAGTAAGACCGGAAACAAACACTTTGTGACACAGTCTGTAACAATATCCCCACAACAGACCCAGACTGGTAGAATCCCAGTCCCGTTACCCCTGGATTACCTCCTAATCTGTCAAACTTAATCCCAGATTACAATATCGAGATTGAACTGGGGCCTTTTCCTTGTGTGTGCCCATACTGAGCAACAGTAGCGCTCCTTAAACAGTTGAGCCTTGAGCGACCACCAAGTGGACGTTCTGCTGTACTGAAAACACTTATCTCTTTATCTCTCTCCTTCTCTCTCTCCCCCTCATCTCCACACCTCTCTCCTTCTCTCTCTCTCCCTCATCTCTTCACCTCTCTCCTTCTCTCTCCCTCCCTCACCTCTTCACCTCTCTCCTTCTCTCTCCCTCCCTCACCTCTTCACCTCTCTCCTTCTCTCTCTCTCCCTCACCTCTTCACCTCTCTCCTTCTCTCTCCCTTCCTCACCTCTTCACCTCTTCCCTTCTCTCTCCCTCCCTCACCTCTTTACTTCTCTCCTGACTCTCCTCTCCTTCCCTCTCTCACCTCACCTCTTCACCTCTCTCCTCTCTCCACCCCCTCACCTCTTCACCTCTCTCCTTCTCTCTCCCTCCACTCACCTCTTCACCCTCTCTCTCTTCTCCCTCCCTCACCTCTTTCAACCTACTCTCCTTCTCTCTCTCTCCCTCACCTCTTCAACCTCTCCCTTCCTCTCTCCCTTCCCTCACCTCTCTCACCCTTCCCTTCTCCTCTCCCTCCCTCTTTTTTTTTTTTTTTTTTTTTTTTTTTCTCTCTCTCTCCTTCCCTTACAGGCACATGATGGTGTGCATTACATCACCATTAGCTAACCACCATGTTCCTGTGTTAAGGACACGCATACATTACATCAAGCCCAAGCAACTCTGTTTGTTGCATCTCTAATCATACCTTGGTTCCTGCTGTCAGCTCCTCCTTCCAATCCCCTCCTTCCCCTCCCTCCCTCCTCTCCCTCCCTCCTCCTCCCTCCTCTCTCCTCCCTCCCTCCCCTCCCTCCCCTCAGCCTCAATTCCCCCCTCCCCTCCCCTCCCTTCCCTACCCTCCTCCCTCCCTCTCTACTCTCCCTTCCTCCTTGTCTTCCCAACCCCACCTCCCTCCCTTCCTCCTCTCCCCCTCCCTCCCTCCCTAATCCCCTCCCTCTCTTACTCTCCCAATTCCTCCTTTTTCCCAACCCCACCGCCCCTCCTTCCCTCCTCTCCCCCTCCCCCCTCCACTCCCTCCTACTCTCCCTTCCTCCTTTTCTTCAACCCCACCTCCCCTCCTTCCCTCCTCTCCCCCTCCCTCCCTCCCTCCCTCCCAGGCGGTGGTTTCTTGTTTACGTCATAATGAGGAGTGAAATTAGGCTTCATCATTAGCTGCTTGAGTCAAACACACACACACACACCCACACATACATACACACACACACACACACATATACACACACACACACACACTTCCCTAAGACTCTTGGTATTGCAGGTCATTGTTTGGCACTGGGGTTTTCCACAGCCTGAGAGAGAGAGAGAGAGCAGGGGGGGGGGAGAAGGAGGGGTGAGGCAGGAAGGGGGGTTGGCTGAGGGAGGGAGGGAAATAAAGAGAGACAAAGGGAGAGAGACAGAGAAAGAGAGAGTGACAAAGAGAGAGAGAGAGAGACAAAGAGAGAGAGAGATATGTCTTTATCTCTCGCCCTTGCCCTGTCTGCTCTGATACCACACAGTCCGCCCAGTGTCACACACACAGGTTGCCTTCACTGCAGCAGTATGGTCTGTCTGTCTGTCTGTCTGTCTGTCTGTCTGTCTGTCTGTCTGTCTGTCTGTCTGTCTGTGGAGGATGTAATCAGAGGCACACGCTGATCATGGGTACATCTCATGCCACAACTGTTCCTCTAAAGGGCTCAAACTCAGCTGGACTTTGCATTAAACCAGTGAAAACCCCAGTGCTGTCAGAGGTGAGACTACAGCACTGTGATATTCCACTGTGATGTTACACTGTGATGTTACACTGTGATGTTCCACTGTGATATTCCACTGCTATGTTACACTGTGATGTTACACTGTGATGTTCCACTGTGATGTTACACTGTGATGTTACACTGTGATGTTCCACTGTGATGTTACACTGTGATGTTACACTGTGATATTCCACTGTGATGTTACACTGTGATGTTACACTGTGATGTTACACTGTGATGTTACACTGTGATATTCCACTGTGATGTTACACTGTGATGTTCCACTGTGATGTTCCACTGTGGTATTCCACTGTGATGTTACACTGTGTTGTTACACTGTGATATTCCACTGTGATATTCCACTGCTATGTTACACTGTGATGTTACACTGTGATGTTCCACTGTGGTATTCCACTAACATAACATGCAGGGTGGAGCACGTGGCAACCGCTAAATACTGACTCCTGTCTCCTGTCTTCTCTGTCTCTCTGTCACTTCTTCTCCTCACACTGTCTCAAGCTTTCTCTCGCATTATCATTGGAAACTGTTCTGAGCCGTACAGGAAGTGTTTTTGATGGTTCACGTAGCTGCGTGTTTGTCCTGGAAACACTTCACATCTTATCAGCAGGTCTCGAAGCTGCACTCCCTTTCGATGTGGAGATAAGACAATAATCTATGGGGTTTCTGTGTAACTTATATGAAACAGGTGTCTTGCTCAAGTTCTGCCCATAGCAGTATATCATGTTTGGCTCTTTGAGTGGGTTAAATATTTTAAGCTTCCATAAGGTGAACAGTGAGTTTAGAATCTTAGCTTCTCGTTGAGGTGAACAAGATAGTTCTGGTACCAAAGAAACGGTATACATTTCTCACTTTCTCTCTCAGTTGTTCTTGTGTAGACCAAAAAGTGTGTAAAAATCATTTTCTGTCTTTTCTCTTGCTGTCTCACTGTCACACTGTCTCGCTGTCTCGCTGTCACGCTGTCTCGCTGTCTCACTGTCTCACTGTCTCACTGTCTCACTGTCTCACTGTCTCGCTGTCTCACTGTCACACACACACCCTTACACACATCATCTCCTGGACACTCATCAGCCCTCGATGGTACCATAGATAACTACAAGTTGGCAGGCGGTAGTTTACTAGTGTAAACAGTTTAACTGCGCTGGTCTAAGGACACCTGACACGCATGTAGTGACACACAAAGTCCCCATCCTGGAACTCTGCTCTTTGCTCGGGTTACATCATCGCAGCAGAGCACGGACACATCTCCATACTGTAGATTAGCTTCCTAGGGAGGTTAGTCCCACGGCAGAGAGTCGGGGTGGGTCTCAATTGGCTGTTGCTCTCTAACCACACGCGAGGGACACATCTAAAGAGTGTCTCTCTACTTCCTTGCCTGTTCTCACTCTGGTCGACCACACAGGTGGAAGTGGGGGACTGGTGGATGTTCACCACCACACTTCAGGGGTTCCCTGGCTGCTGGCGGGAGGGAGGGAGGAGGGGAGGAGGAGAGGAGAATCAGAGCGGACTCAGTGGGAGGTGGAGAATGGTAGAGAGGAGAAAGAGAGGAGTAGGAGAGGAGAGGAGGGAGGAAGGAGAAGAGAGAGGAGTAGAGGACAAGAGACGGAGAGGAGAGAGAGAGACGGAACGAGGAGGCAGCAAGCGTGAGCTTGAGTGAAGAGGAGAGAGGCGAGAAGCCGAAAGATGCAAGAAGAGGAAAGGATGTGACCAGAATAGGAAGAGGGAAGGGATATTAGAAGAGAGTTGGAGGAGAGAGGTGCGGGACGAGAGGAGAGGAGGGGGAGAGCAGGAGGAGGAGGAGAGTAGGAGAGGAGAAGAGGAGGAGGAGAGGAGCCAAACATGATGATAAGTGATCTTGGTTTAAGCTGTAGAGGACCGGGCGTGTGCTGAGAAAGAACTGCAGACATTAGAGGTCTTAGTTGTGTGTGGGAGAAGACGCTCATAGTACCCCCATATGAGAAGCCAGCTCGGTCCACATTCAATACCTGGACGGTGATGCGAACCTCACATCTGGAGAATTGTGCAGATATTCTGCGAGCCTGCCGGTGTTGTGTCAAAGCTGCTTTGCCATCAATCAAGCTTCCTCTCCCCCTCGTTCTCTCTGCTTCTCTTTCTACCCCTCCCTCCCTTTGTTCGTCCCTGCGCGCATCCACCCACTCCCTCGCTTATCTCCTTTTCAGCTTCCGATGCGCACCCACCCCTCCCTCCTTGAGTCGTTGCCTCCCTTCCATGACCTAGTCATGGCAGGAGATCCCTACCCTTTTCTCATTCATCCGCTGCCTCCTCCCCTCTCTTCCCTGTGTCTCCTCTCCCTCGACGAAGAGCTAAAGGCACGGAGGAGATGAGAGGCTAAGACGAGGGTGCGCTCCTGGCCTCCCACCACCCCTCCTCCCCTCTTCTCCTCTCTCTTGTACTTGGAGGG
>BROE01000008.1:1422812-1426192 GCA_036571765.1 Plecoglossus altivelis | reverse complement strand
CCCTCCCTCCCTCCCTCCCACCCACCCCTCCCTCCCCTCTCTCTCTCTCTTTCTTGGTTTCTAGCCATCTCTCCCTCTTTTTCTTTCTCATTTCCCTGTTCTCTCTTTCTCTCTTTTCCTCCTCTTTCAGTTTACCCTCTTTTAATCTCTCTCTACCTCTCTCACACAGGACACTACCCCATGTTTCTACCACCCAGAACATCTTTAGTCACCTCAGTGAAAACCCTCAGGTGTGATTCTACACCAGCCACTTTTCAGACATACATAGTAAGATTGTTGTCTGGCTCGAGGGAACTCCTCTCCGGTGTGTGGGTGGTGACGGAGGTGAGAGAGAGGACGGATTGTAAGACGTCAGCACTCCCTCCGGTGGGCCCCACCTCCGGTATAAAACCGTATCCTCTTCGCTCTCTAAGTACGGCTATTATATCTGGCTGGACTGGACGCCAAACGCACCGAACGCGTAATGAGCGTATCGCGGATAACGGTGTGATTCCGTTAACCGGTAGCTTGAACCGAGCAGAGAGAAGCATGTCAGAGACTGGGATATTCCTTACGGTATTTCCACGCGAGCTTAAATGTTGTATTTTCGGAGCCTATGCGTTAGATCCGATTTAATTGATATTTTAACTGCCACTTTATGGAGCGCGTGGACTAACGAAGATTCTTCTGTCGGTTTTCGTTCCAATTTTCGGTGTTGTGAGAGCCATTTATGGACAATTGTATTTTGCATATTAGTTAAGTTGTCCATCGGAAAGAAGTCGGCATGGATCCGATTTAAGGTGAGGCTGAGAGAAAACGTTATTACCCCAAGCAGGGCACATCTCTTCAAACTGAAACCGGCACGATAACAATGTTCTGGATTTTAAACGAAAGTTTCTCTGACTGGCGGTAGATTCCGGTGTTGGACAAGAGTCCACGATGAGGGTACGGGAGTCCGCGACCATCGGGTTAGTCCTGCTGATCATAGTTCAATCGAGCCCCCTTTCCAGAGACCGCCGTCGGTCTGCCTCGAGGAGAGCGCGCGCGGCTGCCTCAGACGGTCTCCACGACTCCCCGGTCGAGTCGTACCTTTCACCGGCTCAGTCATCAACACACGGAAGCACTGAAACAACAGACCGAGAGGAGATGTCGGAAACGAAAGACTGTAAGATATTAAACCTCGTGACCCAACACAGGAACACATTTCTTTGAAAGTATGTTGATGTTTACAGTTCAGACTAACAGCTGATATTGTACTGAGTAAACACCACTTGATAATACTGGTAGCTCATTCTCACAAAATATCTCCCTTCTTCCCCCCTTCCCTCCCTCCCTCCGAGAGAGAGAGAGAGAGAGAGAGAGTGTGTGTGTGTGTGTGCGTGAGAGAGTGTATGTGTGTGTGAGTGTTTACTATTAGGAGGTTGTCAGATGCTAAATGCAGGTAAACTTAGCTGTGTTTCAGCTCTCAGTGTGTTGATAAGGGCATCCCTGACTCCAGTAACTGTGTTGTGATTCACTGGCTTCAGATCTTCAAGCTGATCTTAGATGGAGGCAGAGGAGACAAGGAGCCACAAACTGATGCTCATCACAAGGTCGTGAAGCACGAGAAAGCACATTGTGTTTGTGTGTGTGTGTGTGTATGTGTATGTATGTGTGTGTGTATGTGTGTGTGTATGTGTGTGTGTGTATGTGTGTGTGTGTGTGTGTGTGTGTATGTGTGTGTGTGTGTGTGTATGTGTGTGTATGTGTATGTGTGTGTATGTGTGTGTGTGTGACATGAAGAAAAGAGGCAGGTCCTAGCTGAGATACAATGTGTGTTGCAGACACACTCTGTCTCACTGCTGTGGAATGTCTTCTGGGACAGAGAGAGAAAAGGTTGAGTGTGTCTGTGTTTGGTGGGGGAGTGTGTGTGTGTCTGTGTGTGAGTGTGTCTGTGAGTGTGTATCTGTGTGTAAGTGTCTGTGAGTGTGTCTGTGTTTGGTGGGGGAGTGTGTGTGTGTCTGTGCGTGAGTGTGTGCATGTCTGTGTGTGTGTGTCTGTGAGTGTGTGTGTATCTGTGCGTGTGTGTGTGTGTGTATCTGTGCGTGTGTGTGTGTGTGTCTGTGTGAGTGTGTGTGTGTGTGACCACAGGGCAGGGCTGACCAGGGGTCACCAAGTTAAACCACAGGCTGGTTGTGGTCTCCTGGCCTTCAGACAAACCCTAAAGACACACACACACACATTCTCTGTTCATACCCCGTCACACACACACACACACACTCACACACACACACACACACTCTTCATGAGACAGACCCAGACTGATATCATACTACTATGCTGTCACTGCAAGGGATTCTCCCTGTTGAAGGATGTGTGTGTGTATGTGTGTGTGTGTGTGTGTGTGTTGTGTGTGTGTGTGTGTGTGTGAGAGAGAGAGAGAGAGAGAGAGAGTGTGTGTGTGTGTGTATGTGTGTGTGTGTCTGTGTGTGAGTGTATGTGTGAGTGCATGTGTGAGTGTATGTGTGTGTGCATGCGTGCGTGTGAGAGAGTGTGTATGAGTGTGTGTGTGAGTGTTTGTGAGTGTGTTTGTGTGTGTGAGTGTATGTGTGAGTGTGTGTGTGAGTGTGTGTGTGAGTGTGAGTTTGTGAGTGTGTGTGAGTGTGTGTGTGAGTGTGTGAGTGTGTGTTTGTGTGTGAGTGTGTGTGTGTGTGTGTGTCTAGCAGGTGTTTGAGACCAAGCAGTGTTTAAATATTCAGCTGCACTGAGTCTGGTGTAACCTGAGTTTCAACACACACACATTCACAGCACACACACTCACACACACACACACACATTCACAGCACACACTCACTCACACCACACAGACACAGCACACACACTCACTCACACCACACAGACACAGCACACATACTCACTCACACCACACAGACAGACACTCACTCACTCACACCACACAGACACAGCACACACACACACACACTCACTCACTCACACCACACAGACACAGCACACACACACACACTCACTCACTCACTCACACCACACATACACAGCACACACACACACACACTCACTCACTCACTCACACCACTCACTCACTCACTCACACCACACATACACAGCACACGCACACTCACTCACACACACACATACTCACACCACACAGACACAGCACACACACACACACACACACTCACACCACACAGACAGCAGTGGTTCAGTAACCAGGTGATGATGCAGAAAACATGTGACAGAAAGAGATCAGAGAAGCAGATGTCATTAATGGTCACTTGTACTATATATACTGTATATATACATATACACACACAGTATATATACAGTATATATATGGTGTGTGTGTGGTGTGTGTGTGTGTGGTGTGTGTGTGTGTGTGTGTGTGTGGTGTGTGTGTGTGGTGT
>BROE01000008.1:1390312-1417812 GCA_036571765.1 Plecoglossus altivelis | reverse complement strand
TCAGAACCTCTCCCTGAGGCATGGCTGAGATCCTGGGTGTTATTAACGAGTGTATGCTTCATTAACCATCTTATAAACTAGCCTGGCTGCTGGATACCTGCCTTGTCGTCTAATGTCGAGGGGTCATTGCGTAAACACACCAACTAAACACTGAACCACCATCATGGAGTTGGATGATTATGTCATCTGGAGGATTTCTGGGCAAGCGACCAAATAACTATCCGAAATAGTTCAGTATTTGAAACTGTATTGACTTTATTATAGACGTAAAGCACACACACACTACACAAACAATACATGGACAGTGATAATCTCTTATTACCACACACGGACAAAGGCTTAACACATTTAGAAGCTGCCGTCAATAAACAGGTCAACAAAAAGCGTGTGTGTACTGCCTTGATGCGTGTGTGTGTGAGAGAGCATGCGTGTGTGTGTGTGATTGCGTGAGTGTGATAGTGTGTGTGTGTGAATGCTAGTGAGCATGGTGTGTTATGAGTGTGTGAGAACATGTTAGAGAGTATATAGAATAGTATAAACACAGAAAATACAATAAAACAGATCAAATAGGGAGTTTCAGAAAAGGTTTTCATAACAAAACTATATTACAACGATAAAACATTGAGCCAGTTAGCTTAGCCAGTTATCTTAGCCAGTTAGCTTAGCCAGTTAGCTTAGCCAGTTAGCTTAGCCAGTTAGCTTAGCCAGTTAGCGGCTTTATCCAGGAAGCCATCCATGATGTGGTGAAGGTTCTGCAGCTCTTCCTCATCCTCCAGCAGGGTCTCGCTGCACACACGCTCCACACGCTTCCGCTGGTCCTCCAGGTACTTCTACACACACACACACACCACAGACCGCGCACACACGTCAGGTAATCACCATGTAACAGAAGGACTACCAGACTAGGTCTTGTGTAGCAGAGGGTTAGTGGGCGGGGCTAGAGCACCTCCACGATGTCCAGGTGATCTGAGGCGGTGCTGATCACGTTGGCCAGATTCTTAGCTACGGTCCGTCGCTGCTCATCAGTCTCCTGGCGAACCAGATGATACCTGCAGGACACAGTACAGGGGAGGAACCTTTTAGACTAGGACCCAAAGACACAGAGGAGAGGGTGGAGGAGGGTGAGGAAAGGGTGAAGGAGTGAGGAGAGGGTGAGGAGAGGGTGGAGGAGGGTGAGGAGAGGGTGAGGGAGTGAGGAGAGGGTGAGGGAGTCAGAAGAGGTTGAAGGAGTGAGAAGAGGGTGAAGAGAGGGTGAAGGAGGATGAGGAGAGGGTGAGGGAGTGAGGAGAGGGTGAGGGAGTGAGGAGAGGGTGAAGGAGTGAGGAGAGGGTGAAGGAGTGAGGAGAGGGTGAAGGAGTGATGGTGTAAGAGGGGTGAGGGAGGGAGGAAGAGGGTGAGGGAGATTGTAGTGTAGTGAGGAGGTGAGTGGTGAAGGAGGGGGAGAAGAGGAAGAGGGAGGCTAGTGAAGGAGGTGAGGAGAGGGTGAGAGGATGAGGGGATATGGTCGGAAGAAAGGGAGTTGAGAGCAAGTCTTTGAGGGTGACGGGAGAGTGAGTGGAGGAGGTGATTGTAAAGGAGTTGGAGAGAGAGATGTGTAAGGAGGACGGTATTTAAGGTCGAGTAGAGATTGGAAGGGGAGAGGGTGAAGGAGTTGGAATCGGAGAGGGGTGAGGAGTCGAGGGGAGAGTGATGAGGTGGGGATGGGTAGATGCGAGAAGGGTGGTGAGGGAAGTGAAGGGGAGAGGGGTTGAGGGGTAGTGACGCCGCACGAAGGATGGGTGGGGAATTGGAGGTGTAGAAGGACACGACATGAGTGTGAGAGGGAGTTGAGGATGTAGGGTGGTGTGGTGAGACAGGGAGTGAGGGGCGAGAGCGTCGTCTGGGAAGGGTGGGGCCGGCTGACGGATTGTAACAGAGGGAGGAGGTGTTGAAGGAAGTCAACAAGGAGTGAGAGGGGACGTCAGAGGAGGAAGAGATGTGAGACGGGGATGAGAGGGAGAGGTGGAGGAGAAGAGAAAGAGGGAATGGAGAGAGAGAAGAGAGAAAAAAATAAAGAAAGACAAAGGAGAGAAAGATGAAGAGAGAGAGGGGGGGGAGAGGTGAGGAGGCAGAGGGGTGGGAAGAGGAGAGTGTTGCATTGTAGTCGCGGGACTGACGTGCGAATTGTGATGAAGGACTGGTGAGAGATGTAGAGAGAGCGTACTGGACTGCTGGCCGTGTCTGGTCTGGGTCGGTTTGAGGGCTTGCGCTCTATAGGAGGTCAGACTCTGATCTGCGTAACCGCTTAGGGATGAGTGTTCTTCTGCCAGAGGTTCTTGTGGTTGTGAAGAACGTCCAATTCCTCCTGCTTGCCTGGGTGGACGAAGCACCTTGTACCTCGCTTCACTTCTGCCAGGCATCGGCTACACACACACGACTCACAAGGCGGAGAGATCGTGATGTGTGTGTGAGAGACGGGATGGGTGTTGTGTGTGTGTGTGTGAGAGACATTGAAATGTGTGTGTGATGGAGAAAGATCGATAGATAGAGAGAAAGAGAAAGAAAAAAAGAGAGAAAGAAAGAGTGTGTGTGTGAGAGTGCGAGGTTGTGTGTTGTGGTGGTGTGTTTGAGAGACGTGAGTGGGTGTCGTGTGATAGAGAAAGACGAGTGGGAGTGGAATGCTGTGTGTGAGGATGACGACAGGTGTTGTGTGCTGACAGAAAGCAGGGTGTGTGGGTGAGAGACATAGATGGTGTGTGTGTGGTGTGTGTGTGTCTGAAGAAAGATCGCTGAGTGAATGTGTGTGTGAGGCCAGGTGTGTTTGTGTCTGAGATGGCAGGTGTGTGTGTGTGAGAGACGTGAGTGTGTGTGTGAGTTGCGAAAGAGCAATGAGTGTGTGGTGTGATGCGTGTGTGTGTGGTGTGATGTGATGTGTGTGTATATGATGCGTGTGTAGTTGTGTGTGTGAAAGATCGTGTGCAGTTGTGTGTGAGAGAGAACTTGTGTAGTTGTGTGTGTGTGTGAGAGCGACGTGAGTATGTGTGTGTGTGTGTGGTACCAGGTGTGTGTGGTACCTGCAAGTCGTTCTCTAGCTTTTCGTCCAGTCTGCGGATCTGCTCCCTCAGTTGCTTCAGGTCATTACCCTTGTCTGAGATGAAGGAGTTCACCTGACACACACACACCACATCACACAATTGAAATAAATCAGTGAGAGCGCAGGCATGACTGGTAGGAGAGAGAGAGACACAGGACAGAATCAGACCTGATCCACAGCCTCCTCCAGGGTCAGCTTCTTATTGGTCAAACGACTTGACTCCTCCTCCACGTTGTTGATCAGCTTCCTCAGGGGGTTCTGAAGACACACACACACACCACACCACACACACACCACACACCACACACCATCTTAACCATGCAGTGCAGCTTAAAGGTGTGGAAGACAGACTGTACCGGGGTCTCGCAGGCCCTGCCCAGCCCAGCCCAGTCCAGTCCAGGTCCTACCTGGATGTGGGTCTTGTAGTGGACCAGGGAGGAAGGCCCATGCTCTGTGCAGGGGCTGATGGTGAAGTCGTGACCACAGGCGTTCTCAGCAGACACAGGAATCAGCTTCAGCTGCCGGGCCAGTTTGTGATACTCTGCTAGTCTCATCTCCACCTGGAGGAGGGGGAGAGAGGGTAGACGGAGGGAGAGAGAGGGGGAGACGGAGGGAGAGAAAAAGACATAGAGAGAGACATACAGAGATAGAGAGAGAGAGAGATCGAGAAGATAAAAATATGATAGATTAACAGAGAATAAGTACATCTTCCTTCTGTAAAGCACACCAACTGCAACTAAACGCCTCTCCTCTTCCATCTGCGCTCTCCCCTCCCTCTCCTCTCCCCTCCCCCCCCTCTCCCCCTTCCTCTCCTCTCCCTCCCCCTCCTCCCCCTCCTCTCCTCGCCTCCTTCCTCTCTCTCCTCTCCCTCTCCCGTCCTCTCCCCCCCTCTCTTTCTCTCTCCTCTCCCCTCCCCTCTCTGCCCTCCCTTCCTCTCTCTCCTCATCCTCTCCCCTCCCCCATTCTCCTCGCTCACCACCGCCTCCTTGGCCTTGGCCAGGTTGATCTCCTCGCTCCACATCTGTTGCTGTGCCTGGTCCAGGGTGGTGCTGAGGGAGGCCAAGCTCTGCTGCAACTCGCTCTTTTCTCTCTTGATGCGCTCGATGTCTGCTGGAGTGAACTTCTGCTGCTGAAGCACCTGCTGCAGTCTGGTCCTCTGCTGCTGCAGAGAGTCTGTCTGCAGGCCTGGTATCACACGGACAGGCAAGGTGTTGAGGGTTAGGGTGTGTTGGGTTTGAATCCAGGTGATTGTTAGGGTGTGTTTGGTTTGAATCCAGTTGAGGGTTAGGGTGTGTTGGGTTTGAATCCAGGTGAGTGTTAGGGTGTGTTTGGTTTGAATCCAGGTGATTGTTAGGGTGTGTTGGGTTTTAATCCAGGTGAGGGTTAGGGTGTGTTGGGTTAGGGTGTGTTGGGTTAGGGTGTGTTGGGTTTGAATCCAGGTGAGTGTTAGGGTGTGTTTGGTTTGAATCCAGGTGATTGTTAGGGTGTGTTGGGTTTGAATCCAGGTGAGTGTTAGGGTGTGTTTGGTTTGAATCCAGGTGATTGTTAGGGTGTGTTGGGTTTTAATCCAGGTGAGGGTTAGGGTGTGTTGGGTTTTAATCCAGGTGAGGGTTAGGGTGTGTTGGGTTTGAATCCAGTTGAGGGTTAGGGTGTGTTTGGTGTGCAGGATTAGGGTATTTTGAGTTAGGGTGTGTTTGGTTTGAATCCAGTTGAGGGTTAGGGTGTGTTGGGTTTGAATCCAGTTGAGGGATAGGGTGTGTTTGGTTTGAATCCAGGTGAGGGTTAGGGTGTGTTGGGTATGTGTGCAGGGGCCTACCCACTGCCTGCAGCTCCTCTGCCAGCAAGGTAGCCTTGCCCTCCAGGCTACCCTTGAAGGTCTCCAGGTTGCTATGGTAACTCTGCAGCTTCTGCAGGTCAGTCTGGAGCTTGAGCTTCTCAGTCCTCTTCCCCATCAGCCGGTCCTGGGGGGAGACAGGGGGAGACAGGGGGGGAGACAGGGGGAGGAGAAGGAGACAGGGTTAGGAGGAGGAAGAGAGGGTTAGGAGGAGGAAGAGAGGGGTTAGGAGGAGGAAGAGAGGGGTTAGGAGGAGGAGACAGGTTTAGGAAGAGAGGGGGTGTTAGACAGGAGAAGCTGGGAAGGTGAGAGGAAGGGAGGAGAGAGGGAGGTGGGAGAGGAGGAAGAGAGGGAGGTGAGAGGAGGAAGAAGGAGGTGAGAGGAAGAGGGGAGAGAGGGAGGTGAGAGGAAGAGAGAGGGAAGTGAGAGGTGAGAGGAAGGTGGAAGAGAGGAGAGGGAGGTGAGAGGAAGAGGGGAGAGAGGGAGGTGAGAGGAAGAGGGGAGAGAGGGAGGTGAGAGGAAGAGGGGAGAGAGGGAGGTGAGAGGAAGAGAGAGGTGAGAGGAAGAGAGGAGAGAGAAGAGGGAGGTGAGAGGAAGAGAAGAGAGAGGAGAGGGAGGTGAGAGGTGAGAGGGGGAGACTCAACTGTCTGGCTGTCTTTCTCCAGTCGGTCCACCTCTTCAGTCACCATACTGTACCTGGCCTCCATACTGGCCAGCACAGCCTCATCCACGTTGTACAGCTTCTCTGTAGCGCACACACACACACACATTACACACACACACATTACACGCTTGACCTCAGTGGTGTGTCTGTGCATGTACACAGTGAGAGGTACTGAATGCTCGTACTCATCCTGGAGAGGAAATTTCCATCCTCAGAATCAAACGTGTCTGCTCCCTGCATGAACTTGGAGTACGTCTCACTGCAGTAGTCCATGAAGAGCTGGAGGACAGAGGAGAGTGTTAGCCCTGACCCAGTGCTAACAAGGTCATATCGGACGCAGGCTAACAGGAGGGCTAGCAGGAGGAGAGATAGCAGGAGAAGGGCTAGCAGGAGAAGGGCTAGCAGGAGGAGAGCTAGCAGGAGAGCTAGCAGGAGGGCTAGCAGGAGGAGGGCTAGCAGGAGGAGGGCTAGCAGGAGGAGGGCTAGCAGGAGGAGAGCTAGCAGGAGAAGGGCTAGCAGGAGGAGAGCTAGCAGGAGGAGAGCTAGCAGGAGAAGGGCTAGCAGGTGGAGAGCTAGCAGGAGAAGGGCTAGCAGGAGGAGGGCTAGCAGGAGGAGAGCTAACAGTTCTTCACCTTGTTGTACTCCACCCCATCTTCGATCGCCGTGCTGCCCTCAGAGAAGTCACTGAACAGCAAATCCTGCTGCTGCTCCATAGCACAGTAGATCTACACACACACACACACACACACACACACACACGACATCTAATGCTGCACAAAGACCTCAGAATAACCTGTGTGTGTGTGTGTGTGTGTGTGTGCGTGCGTGTCCTACCTTGACGGTGTCTATGAGCCAGACGAGGGCTCCCAGCACCTGGGGCCAGGTGTGGGGGGCCCCCACAGAATACATGGAGCTCTTGGACAGAGCGAACGGATACCTGGAACACAGGGGAGATGTGAGATGGTCGTCAGAGGACAAGGGGGTGTTCTCCAGGAGAGCTCTAAGGAGGAGGGGAAGGAGCAGAGAGGAAGAGGAGAGGGAGGAGGAGAGAGAGGAGGAGAGAGAGGAGGACAGATAACAGGAAAGGGAGGACGAGGACAGAGAGGAAGAGGAGGAGGAGGAGGAAAGGGAGGAGAAGGGCAGAGAGGAAGAGGAGGAGAGGGAGGAGGACAGAGAGGAGCAAGAGGGAGCTTCTCACCCCAGGTCTTTGAGGATTCTGGGCACCTCCTCCTCCACTTTAGAGGAGGGCATGTGGAAGGAGGGGTCCAGCTGGCAGTAGATAAACTCAAACACTTTCAGGAACTCCTTGGTGGAGGGAGATTGGAGGGACTTGGTCGTCACGGCGCCTGGAAAGCCCTTATCTTGCAGGAACTAGCAGGATCATCACAAACATGAGTGTTTACATTTGGCAGACACTTTTATTTAAAGATGTATTTCAGAGCGAAATACTAAACCATGGAACGCTTAGCCTGCTAATAAATGCTACTACTGAACTGTGTGTGTGTGTGAGAGTGTGTGTGTGAGTATGTGTGTGTGAGAGTGTGTGTGTGAGTATGTGTGTGTGAGAGAGTGTGTGAGTGTGTGTGTGTGTGAGTGTGTGCGAGTGTGTGCGTGTGTGAGTAAGTGTGTGTGTGTAAGTGTGTGTGTGTCCCACCTCACACAGCTGTCTGATGCACTGCTGTACGAAGGTCTTGTCATGAAGAGGCCTCACATCTTTGATCTTCTCCGCTCCTCCAAACAGACTGTTACGGGGCATGCCAGCTCCACTGCTCCTGAACACAACACCACACATTTAGCTACAGATATACACCCAGAAACCTGATATATATCTACAAATATGATGACATGGTCCACATGTCCCTCAAGCATTTAGGGTTAGTCTGAATATATGAAAGCCTCTTCAATGTCGCTTCTATAAAAAGGCTGATGTACACAAAGAAAATGTGATTTGATAAGGAAAATATTTTGTTTTGTGTGTGTTTTTTAACTTGCAGGCAAAGCCACACTTGACCAACCTAAAGTCTCAGGTTATAAGTCTTATTTGTATTTAAAAATAGATTTTTATTATATTTTCATCTACCTGCATTATGTTTCATATATGTTCTATGTTTGTACTTCCCTGCCACAGTAAATTCTGTGCTTGTATATCTTGCATGGTGAATAAAACCAATTCAGATTAGCAGTGGAAAACCAAGCTGGTCTAGTCAGTCTGCATAAATACAGAGACTCGCTCCGCTGTGGAGGGTGGGTACAGTTTGGATAGTTTGTATCCTGTTTAGTTTATGTATAGGAAAATTGTTATATTTATTTTAAATGGATTGTTGTTTGCCTGTACTGTTGTATGTCTGTACTTCTGTAGCACCGTGGCTCTGTGAGGAACGACATTTCGTTCCACTGTATGCCTCCGCATGTAGCGGAATGACAATAAAGCACAACTTGAACTTGGATGAGTGTTTGTAACAAACCTGGAACCAAAGAAACTAGTTCGTCTATCGGAGGATACGGACTGCGGCTTAGGGATGTTCAGCTTCCCGAAAGATTTGCTGCGGGAAACATGACAAGGAACTCGGTTTGACGGTGAAATTTACTGCTTCGATACGGTAGATGAAAGGTAAGGAACGACATCAGTGGTTGACCGGGCAGGGAGGCACCGGTACCGGTACCGGACAACGTCTGCTTACCTCTGCGGGGTTGCATACGCCATGCTCATCCGGTTGCTGTCCGCCACGCGCTGAGGGAGTTCGGACAGCCGGCCGCTGGGCGCGTAACTCTTCCTGGACCTGGGATGATAACGGCACGGAACCGGTTACCGACCCGGTTACCGACGGCTGAGTCTCGACGGACGTTTTCTGCCCTTAAGTAGGCTGTATACGCCTAATCCAAGCTGTCCGGGATAAATGTACCGGACTAGACGTATTCTAACATTCTTCTAACGAAACTAAACTACCGAATTGAAGCGATAGAGTTGAGAGTTAACGGAACAGCGTACACACAGTGACGTAACACTACCTGCATTGGAATGACAGTCTCCTTAAATCTAAACATCATAAAATGCCTAAACTATAACGCACAGAGAGCGAACTGTAGAAATAACTTCCTATTTACGTTATTAAATATAAGCATTAAGAACTGGGTTGTTAGTGAGATACATTTCAAACACTGCAAACAGCTGAGTTAGACAACAAGGAAGCGGGCAAGCTTGCCTTTCAAAAACAAAGCGCTGAAATGTTCAACAAACGGCTTTTGAATAATTGAATGAGTTACAACGTTGTAAATACCTTTTCCGAAAACAACCTGTGTATCATTCAGAAACAGTACATACCTTTCCATGATCAAAGACTCGCTAGACGATATTTAAAGTTTAGTTTTCTGTACGAAGCTTGAATGAAAACTCAAACTACCGCCAAAACCAGAGGTGACGTCAGATTTTCTTCTTCTCTGCTTACTTCTTCTTCTACTTCTTCTGTCATTTGTAAGAGCAGAAACACTACCGCCACCTACTGTCCAGATGTGAGACCACCGCCTACATAAATTCATAAATCATAAAAACTAAAAAAAATAATTATATATCGTAACCACCACCTAAAGTGGTCGACGGTCCAAATAATTCCAATTGAAATTCATTCGTACATTCACAAAAAATGATTTTGTTTCATGAATAATAAACATTCACTGATTACCTATATTGATTCTCCGTAAATAGCACATTTAACACTTCCACAAGACAATTGACAAAGAAGTAGAAAATTTATTGCAGTATTTGTTCCACCTGAGGGACCAGATCCCTTTTCCTCATTTCACTAGGGAGACCTAATACAACAACATTTACATTTACAAAATATCCCCCTGTAAGGTTGGCCATATATACTGCATGCGTGGTTCGAAATAGAATAAATTATATCTGAAGACTGCCATTGTACAGCATGGACAAACATAAGTGAAACAAAAATAAAAATAATCTTTTTTTCCAGAATCGATATTCTAAGTCAAAGAAAACTCTCAAGGAGATTCTGACTCCAAAAAACACTTTTAATATAAGAACATCAAAAAGACTTTATTTCCAACATTCACTTAAGGTTTTATTCTTTCTTTTTTTTGGTCTTTTTTTACAGCTTTTTTTGTCTGAGATATAAACATTTTAGTTTGTGGTGTGTTAGACTATGATACAGTGGGAGTAGAAATGAATTGACTAGGTTTTGCTGTACAACAGCAAAAAGGCTCCTACAACAATGTTGTCAAAAACATTTCCCTCTTCTCCTCCTCTCCTCCTCTTCGTCCATCTAATCTCTCTCTTTCTGCTCCTTTTTCATGGTTCTCCATCGCATTCCTTAATGCCTCAGGGATCTGTGTTCTGCACTCAACACAAACAGCAGAAGTCTCTAATATATAGTCTTTTTTCCTCGCAAGAGTAACACATGGAAAAGTTATGTAGTGTCAAATATTCTTGCTTTCTCTGTGTTTATAAAAAAAAAAGATAGAGAGATAGAGAGAGGAGAGACGGAGGGGGTAATCCAGTGAAGTTTGGCTGTGGAGGAGGAGGGAGTGAGAGAGGGAGGCCAGGTGGGGGTTAGGACAGCGTTCGTCGGAGGTGAAAGGTCAAGGTTCATTAGCTGAGGGCGCCGTCGCGCGCGGCGTAAAGCGATCGTAATCGCTGAACCACCTTGTTGCTCAGTTTGTGGTTGCTAGTCAAGGCGATCTTTTTGCAGATGATGTCCGACTCCTTGATGGTGTCCACCCAGGGCACCTGCCTGCGCCCGTCCCGTTTCTTAGCCTCGACCCAGGGCCCGGAGTCATCAGGGTAACTAGGAGACAAGCCAGCACAGCGCCAGACACTGCTGTAGATCCGTGGCTAGGAACGGGACGTCAGCAGACGTTTCCGCTACTGGACATTGGCTGGAGTGAGACACAAACACCGAGCCGCGATCTTGAGACTCGCTTCCAAACTATCTCACTAGCAGGGCTCCTCTGCTAGCTCCCTAGCGGCAGCACAAGTACGCGCAAGTTCCGTGTGGGAAGTACTCTGTTGTCTTTTAAACTTCTCCTGTCATTCCACGTTTTCGTTTTCATGTGACCCGGATCAGAAGTGTGGTGCACATTTTGTAATTACGCACAGGATCACCCTGAGCTCTCTAAAGTAGAGACTGTTGTTGTCGGAGTGGAGGACGGGTGAATGATTTACAGGGGAGGAGCTGATAGTTCGTGACACAGGAGATGTCTTCGATGTGTGTCTGTCCGGAAGCTACTTAACCTCTTAAATGAATCTTTAAATGCTCAGCAGTTGATAGGTTCTTTTGTTCGTCATGGTGTAGAGTTGTATAGTTGGTTACACTCTCACCCTGTGAGTTATTCCCTATGATCTTATCAACCATCCTCGGTCTGTGCATCTCGTCGCTCTGGGTTTCCGGTATTAAGTAGGGCCTCGTGTGGGGGTGCCGAATGCCCTGTGGAATGTGCGCTTGGCATGTTCTGGCTCCCTCAGAGATCGTTTAGTGCAGCGTTTGGCTGATCGTTTGGCGATGGCTAGCCCCGCTCTCCCCCTCTTCTCCTTCTTCGCGTTTGACGATTGAAATATATTGTATCCTATATAGTTGTCTCATGCGAACACCTGTTGAACTACACTATCCAAAGATGTCTTGTCACACTTTGGTATCAAGAATAGCTTGCAGCCTACTAGAATATTTCGACTTTCACATGCGTATAGCTTTGTTACGCATAGCAGCAGATTCGTCTACGTCATTCTGACGCCCAGCTACTAGTGCTTACGGTCTACATCTTTCACTTAGTTGACATGTAAGGAGCTATGCTTACTCACTAGATCGGCTGTGATTCACTTATTTGCTAAGAGTCTAGTCTTTCGAGGATCCCGTCACCGTTTACCATTTGTCTAGAGCTTACGGCTAGCACATCATCGTGACGTCGCGATCTTACTCTGCTGAAGAGGTACATCTTAGTTCAACAGGTAGTGTTCTCACGTTCTCTAGCTCTCGGGCTACGGCTGGCAGCGTACGCAGATCGTCACGGTTGGATATATAGCTAGAGCTTACATGGTCTTACAGGTAGCTATATGCGTGGATCTTCTCTCATGCATGCTCTAAAGCTCAAGTGCTCTCAGATCTTATGATCGTTCTATGTTTCACCATTTTTGCTCAGCTACGGCATATGGCATCATCGAGTCGTCTACTACGTTTCATCGACGCTTGCTAGCTAGCTACCTATAGATCGTCACTCTAGGATTCACACGTGCAGGACTTAAAGCTCCGGAGTATTCTGCTAGGGCACAGAGTCCGTGCTTAGGCGTGTATCGATCTTCGGCTAAGCTGACGCTGTGTCTCAGCATGAATCAAGTCCACGGTTCACCATTGTAGCGTACGAGCTAGCACAGATTCGTGTCACAGTTCACTACGCTAAGCTACAGCTTGTCCGCAGATATCGTCCACGGAGTTTTTCTCTCATTATGCTGATGCCCTGGTACACTTCGTACCATACGGTAATCGTCTCTGTGAGTTCGGCATGTAAGCTAGGCTAGAACACAGATCGTGCACGTTCACACTATCAGGATGTGCTGAGTTGATCGGAGCTAGGCATTCGGGAAGTCATCGTCCTTGGTCACTTTCGGCTAAAAGTAACGTGAGTTAGGACTTGTAGACATACGGTGATCAAGTTCAACTCTCTGTAAGCACTTCGCCTACGCCTAACAGGCTACCAGTCATGATACAGGTCACAGCTTAATCACATTTTCTTAAGCTTAAGGGGCTAACTCGCATGCCAGTATATTCGTTCACTTATGTCACAGTATATGGTTATGTGTAAAAGCTTAGCCAGCTTGACAAATCGATATCATTTATGATTTACGATATAGCTCATAGCTTAAGCGGTTGTGTAGTCCTACAGATCCGTCAGCGAACTGATCACGTGTGCCTTGTTTGGTAGAGAGTGTTGAGTGTACTTCGTGTTCTGGTTCAGACTCTATCTCCGACGGTCTCTTAGTAGTTGTACGTGTATATTTACTGGATTTCGCTCTTTTGGTTCTTGTTGAGGATCGAAGCGTTAGTTATCGGTCGGGAGACTTTGCGCATGTGAAATGGGACATGTGGATGTCAGGAAGTCATGTTCGGGAAGGTCCATGAAGGTGCGATGCTTGAGGCTGTGCTTTCTGGGTTCGATGCTTTCGTGAATTTGGTAAGTAGACGGCGACGGTTGTGGTTGCACGGCACTCTGTGCGTGGAGCCCTACTTCTGAGATCGGTCTGAGACTGCTCTTCTTGAGAAGAGGGGATGCCAGGCGGGGATGAAGGATGTTGTTGAGCGTGTCATCTGGTATGAGCGAGGAGATGTAGGGATCGAGGTAAAGGGTGGTGAGCCTGATAGACTTGAGTGGATCTGATGAATGTGAAGAATGTCTATGCCGTTAAGTAAGTGGCTGGGAAAGAGGAGGGTGCATAGGTGGTGAATGAGCATCGTAGATTCGATAGTAGAGATAAGTAGAGTGAGGTTATAGGTAGACTGGAGCAATGAAGAGAGAGCAGTTTGTCAAGGTAAAGAGAAGTTTGAGGAATGAGAGAGATAGACAGATGTGGTGAGGGTATGAGTAGCTGGGACTGAGAGTAGATGGTGGAGCGTGCTTGACGTGTTCGGAAGCCGAGGTGTGAGTTAAGGGAGATGAAGAGGCCCGTGTTGATAATCTGACAGAGTCTCGTTGGTTAAGGGTGATGGATGCCGCGGTGATGTCTACGGAGAGGTTGGGATCATATTACATCCAAATCTACATAACATATGGCTTACTCTCTTCGAGATAAGTGTATGTGTTGTTTTTTACTTAAAAATAATATTTTCTGTTGCAAATATATATGTTAGCACCTGTTCACGTGAAGGTCCCCCCTGCAACGCGCCCCCCTGGTACACTGACAGTTACCCCTAACCGTTCATTTGGCTTCATAATTGCGAGTTCCGCTCCTTTAATGTCTCTTTGTTGATCCGCTCACTTTTTCTAACAGTTGTTCGCTGTCGTCGTCTCTACGATTGAGCCCCTTACTCTGTTCTTTAATTGGAAGTCCCCCATAACAGAGAGTTGCGTCCTGATTTCCTCCGTAGAAGGTTCCCGTGTTTTTCAGATGTAACTGGGTTCCTCAATGTGCACGTTGTGGTCACACTCGTGGCCTTGGGTGGTCGCGCGTCTCTGTGAGTGCATCCCTCCAGGTTTTCGCCCTTAGCTAGGTTGTCCCCGCTTAGCGCATTGTATCGCCCCTCGACTCGGTTTCTGTCCCGTGCATCAGTATCGCGCAGCTTCCAGGATTCGCTCTACAGTTCCCCCTACTCCTGTATGTTTGTGCGCGCCTGACGATGTGCACACGTCATGGGATGGTGAGTCTTGATCTCTGGGCTAGCTTTGTTCTTCGCTGCCTGCATACAATTTCCCGCTACTCTCTATGTTCCGTACCTCGCGGCGGTATATTCTATAAACGGGCTCTCCTGCGCTACAGAGTATTGCTCTCGCCATTCATCTTCCCCGCTTGCATAGTGTGCGTACGCAGGTTGCTCTCCTTTATTAGCCTAAGATTACGGCGCACAGTACATTCGTTGCGCCGGCAATTTCTGCGGCCCCGTTACTGTACCAGTTTCCGGTGGGTCTACTAGCTGTTAAGCTTCCCACCTACAGTCTCTCCTACTGTCCACCCTCAGGTGGGCTTCTCTCTCCCCATACAGTCCCTCCTCCCGCTTACAGGTCTCGCTTGAGCACATTGTCCACGCTACGAGTTATCCCCCTACAGTGTGTCGCCTCTACAGTTTATCTCGGCCGCGAACTGAGCTCAGTAGTCTGTTCAGAGTAAAAGCGTATCATGTGATGTGAGTGCTCGTATTTGTTTCTAGTGCACTCATCGGGGCTCATGCATGTATCGTATGTGTTGTCATTGCTTGTCGCTTGCTACTTGGTGAAGTTGGGTTGTATTCTCTCAGCAGGAGGTGTCCTCTCTGCGCTTTCATTTGGTCAGTGCCAATAGTCACACATTCTGCAGCATCAATGACATTCCGATGGTCCTTTGAGTGCACACTATTATAGCTACCTTATGAGTGCCTGAGCATGAATGTACCCTGTGAAGGTGCTGTCGCTATTGTGCCGCTGTGAGCGCTTGGTCTGCACCTCTGGCGGCGCGTCATTTGTACTCCTCGCTCGGCCGTGGATTCACATGCTTTGTGAGCGGGGCAGCCGATTTGCATGTGCTCAGGTTCAGCAGCTTGTCACGACAGAGCCTCCACAGTAGAACCGCGTCTCGCTTGTCGCTCTGTGCTACGGTTCTTTCTTTCAGTTCTGATGCTTCGCTTATGCTCTAATCGAGCGAGAGCGTGATTTTAGGTGATGAGACGTGGATGGGTGGGTGGAGAGGAAAGGAGAGTAGAGAGGAGAGGGGAGAGGTGATAGGAATAGTGAGTTTTGCGTGACCGTGTCAGAATGAGAGGAGTGAGATGGGTTTCCTCTGATGAGACCGTGAAGTGTAGCTGTTGAGGAGGAACATGGAGAGGTTGGGAGGAAGGATGGTGTAGACGGGTGATGTGTGTTTGACTCGGGTCGACCGATATGTTATGGGCATTCTATGTAGGTGGCTCAGAGAAGTTGAGATGAGAGAGTTGGAGGACGATGGATGGAGAGTGGGAGGATGGAGTACATTCGGGGAGGGTGATGAGGAGAAGGGGGGAGTGTGAGGAGAGTGGTACCCTGACGTGAACTAAGGGAGAGATGTATAGGACAGAGTTGAGGATAGCAGTTTTAAGACCGTTAGACGGATTGCCACATCTTGAATTTCTTTGTGCTAAGTATCGGTCATTCTAAATCTTTTCTTCATCCTTGGTTTCTTGAACGATGTGTGTGATGTGCGTGGCGGTGTGTGTGATGTGTTGAGTCAAGCTGTTAGTGCGTGTGGTTGGTGTTGTCTGTTTGTTGATTGGGTGTGGTGCTATGCTCTCTGTGAAAAGAGCCATCGCAGGCATGGAGGTTGGTACCAGATGCTCAGTCCTAGACTGCGGCCGTTCCGGAGTGTCTATGTCGGATGCATGTTACCTGTGGATCTCCAGCAATCGGTGAAGAAGACGACCGCAGCGCGTCTCGTACGTGCTGGGCATAGAGGGATGTGGAGAGGCCAGGGTTGTCTGCTCGCCGACTTAAATGATCTCAATGGCATGATATAACCTCATCTCGTCTTTTGCTCTGCATGTTGGCAGCATCCACACATCGAGCACATGCTACATCTGCACCTACATGTTCACGCTGTGAGGACTGTGAGTGTATGGTGCCTACACGTTACTTGTCACCCTCGAGGTTTATAGGTTGAAGTGTTTCGCTAATGTTGTTTAGCTGAAGAACTGTAGTGGACATGTGATGATGTTATTGCTGGGGAATATAGAGTCAGACTGGGATGTTCATTAGTGGATGTGTTCTAGATCTAGGTGAGGAGATGTTTGGTTTGGTGCTGGTTGTTGGAAGTGGTGATCGCATGGTTATATCCAGTGGTGTTGCGTTGTGGGAATTGTTGTGTGTCTGATGTCTCGTACAGGTAGGGTGATGCTGCTCTTGCAGTGTGTGTAATGTGGTAGTGTTGAGTGGAGTGGGGTGTGAGTAGCGGTCTTCTTCCTGTTGATTCGTGTGTTGTTGCACTATGCGGATGCTGTGTTCGGTCTTGTTCTCTTCTATGCTTGTGTGTTGTTTCGTGTTTTTACTTTCTTCTAGCGAGTTGGTGTTCTGTCAGTGTGTCTGTTGTTCCTGCTGTCTTTTACTACAGTGCTGTTGTGTTCGCTCCTGGGCTTCTTAGGCGTGCTTTTCTCTTGTCTCTTGTTCTTTTTCCGTTGTTTTTTCTTTCTTTGTTCCTTGTCTTGGCTGTTGTGTTTTTTTCTGTTTGCTGTTCGCGGTTATAGGTGTGGTTTGTGATCAGTTGCGCAGGTGTGGTGTACTAGTGTCGCTGTCGAGTAGTTGTTGTGTGTGTGGCTGCTGTTGTCGAGGCTGGTTCCCCCCATGAACTAGTTTTTGTGTCTCTCCAACTTTTTGACTATGCAGACTAGTGTCGTACCGGCCGTGTGTAATTCTTCACATTGTGTTCGCTGTTTAGGGTCATTGTGATTACCTTTCGTACCCAGGTGGGTCACATGTCCAAGGGAAGGGTTAACAAGTGGATATCGAGTGTGACATTGGTTTTTGCCTGTTAGTTGCTGTCTTGGTTATAATGTGGTGGTTGTGTGTGTGTGTCTGTGCTCAGCTGTGTGTGTGTCAGTGTGGCCAGTTCCGTTAGTGTGTGTGTTGCAGTGTGTGGTGCAGGTGTGTGTTAGTGTGCTTTACTCTCAAGGTGGCTATCTAGTCCGAGTAGTTTGTGTTTATTGTCATTCGTCATGGGGGGAAATAACGTTGGGACACGGAATGTCATGCCTCACGAGCCGTTGCTAATAGGTACAGCTTACAGTCAGGCAATAACTAAGTAACTTAATTACTTTTGCCCTAATAATAAATAACAGTACAACTATACAACTATCGATCTTCCGTTCTAATCTACCTGGCCAGGGTACTGGTTGTTTTTTGGTGCTTTTAAGTCATATGACATTGGGCCGGTGTCGGTGGTGATTACCCCCGTGACATCTAGCTGATCTGATTGTCTCATATATTGACTGATACGATTAACTCAGAGTGTAGTTTGCTGCTTGGTGCTTTATGACTCACACAACACACCGCACACAACACACACACCACCACAACACCAGCGACGACCACCACAAACGACACACACACACCCACAACAGTCTGTGTTACTATCAGAAGGGGTGGTTGAGAGTCTACTGGGAGGGTAAGTCATACTTACAACAGTTACGCGCTGTGTCCGGCAGTGTTTGTGGTTGGACTGGAGGATTCTAGGGCATCGTCTGCTCCAGTGCAGTGGTGCCAGTGCAGGGTGGGCTGCTCAGGGGATCTGCACTGCTTGGATATTTAGACAGGTATCTTTCCTCCCTCACAAGTGTCTACTGCATGTATGTTTAACAGAGATGGAATTTACCTGGGGCGGAAAGTGCGTACATAACATCTAGATGTTTCACAACTCCAACACACCTGATTCAAATAAAACTCTTGTCAGCAGTATAACGGCCTGTTCATTCAAACCAGGTGTGTTGGAGCAGGGAAACATCTAGAACATACAGGACAGGGAGTCCCTGAGGACCAGAGTGGAAGACTACAGCCCTGTACAGCAGGCTAGCATGTCCCAGGGGGTCAGCAGGGGTCAGCGAGGGGTCAGCAGGGGGTCACTCACACTCCCGGTCAGCCTCCTGCATGCGGGAGTCCTCCTCCTGCAGGTAGGTCTGCAGGTTCTTCAGCACCTGGATCTTCAGGTTCACCGAGCTGCTGGCATCTGCCAGGATGCTGTTATACAGGGTCTTCACCTCCGGGACAAACATCTGACTAGGGTGCATGATCACCAGGAACCCTGGGGGGAGGAGGAGGGAGAGGAGGGAGAGCAGAGAGAGAGGAGGAGGGAGAGAGAGAGAAGGAGGGAGAGAGAGAGAGAGAGAGAGGAGGAGGGAGAGGAGAGGAGAGAGGAGAGAGAGAGGAGGAGGGAGAGAGAGAGTAGGAGGGAGAGAGAGAGTAGGAGGAGAGAGAGGAGGAGGGAGAGTAGCAGGGAGAGAGAGAGGAGGAGGGAGAGAGAGAGGAGGAGGTTGTCAAGACAACACAATAAACACAATGACCATAACCATGCCTGTTTTAAAAGAGCGAGGAGCGGGTTGGCAGGGTTGGAGAAGGTACCTAGTCCGATGATGGCTTTGGACTGGACCTCCTCGTCCTCGTGTTTAGTAAAGTACAGCAACAGCTCCAGAACCTTCTCCCTGATCATCACCTGCTGCTGTGGAGGCAGAGGAGACGTGAAGAGGAGGAGGGAAGACAGACAGACAGACAGACAGACAGACAGAGAGACAGAGAGACAGAGAGACAGACATAGAGAGACAGAGAGAGAGACAGACACAGACAGACAGATATAGACAGAGAGACATAGACAGAAAGAGAAAGAGAGACAGAGAGAGAGAGACAGACAGACAGACAGAGAGACATACACAGACAAAGAGACAAAGAGACAGAGAGACAGACAGACAGACAGACAGGGCAGTACCTTGTTGGGGCCCTTGAACTCCTCCAGGTCAAAGTCAAAGTGGCGAGCGAGTGCTCCCACGGTGAACAGCGAGCGCAGCAGGAAGGGCTTGTTAGCAGCCAGAGTGGTGCTGTTAGGCTCCTCCTGGTGCTGCACCTTCAGCTTGTTCAGAGCCCCTGCACACACATACACACACACGCAGACACACACATACACACACGCACGCGCACACACACACTTTTAGCTGTCTGTCTTTTTCAACTCCATTATTTTACTTTTTCGAATGCAGAACATTACACCTGCTGAGTAAGTAGTGTGTGTGCATGTGTATGTGCCCATGTGTTACCATAGAAACGGTTGAAGCACGCCCACACAAACTTGTAGTTGTGTGTGACCTTGTTGACCACGGCCCCCAGACAGCTTACACAGTGCTGCACCACCTGTAGAGACAGATCACATGATCAAGCATCTCTACACTGTGTCTGATCTAGCGCATGTATCTATATGCTGTGTCTGATCTAGTGCATGTATCTCTACGCTGTGTCTGATCTAGTGCGTGTATCTCTACGTCCGAGCGCGTGTCTACGTACCGTCATGCCGTACTTGATGATGAGCTTCATGAGGTCTTCTTCTATGGTGGCCAGGTAGGTCTCACTGGGATGTTCCATCAGAGGAACCACCAGCTCCAGGATCTTAGCCACGTTACAGATCACCATGAAGTCACTGGCAGACTGGAGGACACACACACACACACCACGATATACTTCATAATACAGCCTTGGGTGTGTGTATGAGTGTGTACGTGAGTGTGTTTGTGCGAGAGAGAGAGAGTGTATGTGAGTGTGTGTGTGTGTGTGTGAGAGAGAGAGAGTGTGTGTGTGTTAGAGACAGAGAGAGACAGAGACACAGAGAGAGAGAGAGTGTGTGTGTGTGTGTGTGTTAGAGACAGAGAGAGACAGATACACACAGAGTGTGTGTGTGTGTGTGTGTGTGTGTGTGTGTGTGTGTGTGTGTGTGTGTGTGTGTGTGTGAGAAAGAGAGAGGGTGTACGTGTGAGAGGGTGTGTGTGTCTCTGCTCACGTTGCACTTGGTGGTGAGGTAGGGCTGCATGGTCATGGCATGCTTGACCATCAGCTGAGCTCTGATCTTGCTGAACAGGTACAGAGAGGTAATGCAAGACACCAGTCTGCTGGAATTCACCCCCTGGTTGTCTGGAGAGGAAAGGGGGAGGCAGGGAGGAAGAGAGGAGGACACAGAGAGGGGGAGGCAGGAGAGTCAGGGATGGGGAGGGAGGCAGGGTGAGACAGAGACAGAGAGGGGGAGGCAGGGAGAGATGGAGACAGTGGGGGAGACAGGGTGAGATTGAGAAAGGTCAGGAGAGCCTAGTGGTGATGGTGTGTCTAACTCATCTCCTCCTGCTCCTCCTCCTCCTCCTCCTACCTGCCAGGGTCTCCTCGTACTTCAGGATGTGCTCCACCAGGTTGTCCACCAGCTGGATACAGGCCTTCTTAGCAGGCTGGTAGGATGCATCCTCTTCTGACTTGAGCAGCTGGAGGGAGACGAGGGAGAGAGAGATGGAGAGAAAGAGAGATGGAGATAAAGAGATGGAGAGAGATGGAGAGAGATGGAGAGAAAGAGATAGAGAGAGAGAGGTGAAAGGGAGAGAAGGATGGAGAGAGAGAAAGAGAGAGAGAGAGAGGTGAAAGGGAGAGAAGGATGGAGAGAGAGAGAGGTGAAAGGGAAAGAGAGGGACAGAGAGTCAGTAAGTGAGGGTAAGAGAGACAGAGAGACAGATAGAGAACAGCTTTTCTCTCTCATGGGTGAACATTGTTGGCGTGTTTTGTCCATGTGGGGGCGCTGTGGAGCCAGACACTCACGTTCTGCAGCAGCTGTTCAAACCAGTCGTAGCCTGTGTCTTTGCAAGCAGCCACCTGCAGAGACACAACAGAAGAACTGTGATTACCCTGCTCTTCCTCTAGATGGCAGTGTAGGACAGCACAAAGTCTTCAACAGGGGTGTGTGTGTGTGTGTGTGTGTGTGTGTGTGTGTGTGTGTGTGTGTGTGTGTGTGGGAGAATATGGGAGAGATAGTGTGAGGGAGAGTGTGTGAGAGAGCGCGGGAGAGACAGGGGTTGTGAGAGCGTGTGAGAGACCGTGTGTGTGTAAGAGTGTGTGTGTGTGTGAGAGAGAGACACTCATTGTGTGAGAGAGACAGTGTGCATCTGAGAGAGTGCATGAGAGACAGTGTGCGTCTGAGAGAGAGTGTGTGTGAAAGAGTGCATGAGAGACTGTGTGTGTGTGAGAGAGTGCGTGAGAGACTGTATGTGGGTGAGAGAGAGTGTGTGAGAGACTGTGTGTGTGTGTGAGAGAGTGCGTGAGAGACTGTATATGGGTGAGAGAGAGTGTGTGAGAGACTGTGTGTGTGTGAGAGAGTGCGTGAGAGACTGTGTGTGTGTGAGAGACTGTATGTGGGTGAGAGAGAGTGTGTGTCACCTTGATGCCCTCCTCGTCGTTGACTCTGCGTATCATCCTCACACACATCTCTGTCACCTTGCTGAAGGTGGGCTGTTCCAGACAGATGTCCCGCAGGATCTTGATCACACGCTTCCTCACACTGATGCCCGTGTCCTGACACACACACACACACACACACACACACATTAGTGCCACATCCTGGAAGCTCCACTCAGTGAACAAGCTGCTGCTGTAATGACCATGTTCCTCCACTTGATGACACTGTCGCACCACCCAACCTGGTGAGGAGGGGGGTGTGTGAGTTTAACTGTTATTAGTGTGGGACTGTGAAGGTGTGTGTGAGTATTTGAGTGTGTGTGTGTCTGTGTGTGTGTGTAAGTGTGTATGTAAGTGTGTGCGTGTGTGTTTGTAAGTGTGTGTGTGTGTACATGTGTAAGTGTGTGTGTGTGTACATGTGTAAGTGTGTGTGTGTCTGTGTGTGTGCGTGTACATGTGTAAGTGTGTACATGTGTAAGTGTGTGTAAGTGTGTGTGTGTCTGTGTGCGTAAGTGTGTGTGTGTAAGTGTGTGTAAGTGTGTGTGTGTGTATGTGCGTGTGTGTATATGTGTGTGTGTGTGTGTGTGTGTAAGTATGTGTGTGCGTGTATATGTGTGTGTGTGTGTATATGTGTGTGCGTGTGTGTGTGTCTGTGTGTGTGTGTATATATGTGTGTGTGTATGTGTGTGTAAGTGTGTGCGTGTGTAAGTATGTGTGTGCGTGTATGTGTGTGTGTGTCTGTGTGTAAGTGTGTATGTAAGTGTGTGTAAGTGTTCGTAATGTGTGTGTGTGTGTGTATATATGTGTGTGCGTGTGTGTGTGTGTATATGTGTGTGTGTAAGTGTGTGCGTGTGTATATGTGTGTGTGTGTGTATATATGTGTGCGTGTGTAAGTATGTGTGTGTGTGTGTATATGTGTGTGTGTGTGTATGTGTGTGTGTATGTATATGTGTGTGTGTGTGTGTGTATGGTTGTGTGTGTGTGTATGTATATATGTGTGTGTGTGTATGGTTGTGTGTGTGTGATTGTATGTGTGTGCGTGCGTGTACCAGGATCCTCTCTATGAGCATGTCGTAGTACTGCTCCGTCAGCTGGGGTCGACTGAGGACGAAGCGGCCCAGCAGTTCTACTGCAGCCTCCCTCACGCTGGTGGAGTTATCCATCAGACGACCGTGTACCCCACGCTGCATGTCAGACTGGGGGAGGAGACAGCTCATCTTATTACTCACACACCTGTCTCTCGCTGGCTGATACTGATGCACACTGCTCTATTGTGAGTTTACCACACACACACACACACCACACCGCATACACACACCACACACACACCACATACACACACTCTCTCGTCATACCCGGGCCAGGATGCTGGGGTCCACAGCCACGACTTCAGACAGACACTTCATGGCTTTAGTCCTGACAGCGATGGCACTTTCTCCCAGGACCCGCAGGATCTGAACACACACACACACACACGCACACACACAAACACACACGCACACACAGAGGAACAGACTGTTAATCCTGAAAGCACAACCAGGTAGAAATCCAAACTTCCTCTCTGACAGTAAACAGCATCCCACTGAGACTGGTTCTGTTGTAGCAGTTCAGGTGAGCGTTCAGGTGAGCGTTCAGGAGAGAGTTCAGGAGAGAGCTCAGGAGAGAGTTCAGGTGAGAGTTCAGGAGAGAGTTCAGGAGAGAGTTCAGGAGAGAGTTCAGGAGAGAGTTCAGGTGAGAGTTCAGGTGAGCGTTCAGGTGAGCGTTCAGGAGAGAGTTCAGGTGAGCGTTCAGGTGAGCGTTCAGGTGAGAGTTCAGGTGAGAGTTCAGGTGAGAGTTCAGGTGAGAGTTCAGGACAGAGGAGGGTGAGGGGTCACCTGGGTCAGGTAGATGTCGAAGCTCTGTGAGAAGGGTCTCATGGAGGCCAAATAGCGGACGATGAGGCAGGCGTCCTGGTAGTCCACCGTGTCAGATGACATCCTGGAGGAGAGGAACAAAGTCAGCATCTCACACTACCACAGGACTACAAGTCCCACACTACCACAGGACTACAAGTCCCACACTACCACAGGACTACAAGTCCCATGCTACCACAGGAATACAAGTCTGACAGGACTACAAGTCCCACGCCACCACAGGACTACAAGTCTGACAGGACTACAAGTCCCACGCCACCACAGGACTACAAGTCTGACAGGACTACAAGTCTGACAGAACTACAAGTCTGACAGAACTACAAGTCCTACACTACCACAGGACTACAAGTCTGACAGGACTACAAGTCTGACAGGACTACAAGTCTGACAGAACTACAAGTCCCACACTACCACAGGACTACAAGTCTGACAGGACTACAAGTCCCACACTACCACAGGACTACAAGTCCCACGCTACCACAGGAATACAAGTCTGACAGGACTACAAGTCCCACGCTACCACAGGAATACAAGTCTGACAGGACTACAAGTCCCATGCTACCACAGGAATACAAGTCTGACAGGACTACAAGTCTGACAGGACTACAAGTCTGACAGAACTACAAGTCTGACAGAACTACAAGTCCCACACTACCACAGGACTACAAGTCTGACAGGACTACAAGTCCCACACCACCACATGACTACAAGTTTGACAGGACTACAAGTCCCAGGGCACCACAGGACTACACAACACTCTCTGTGCGTGTAAGTAACGTGTGTGCGAGTCCGTACCTGAGAGTGGCGAAGTGTGCAGGGCTGGTCTTGACGATGTTGCGCAGGAACTTCTTTCTTCTCTCTGCGCGCTGCATGATCTCCCCGGCCGTCTCCAGGTCCCGGGCGTGATGTGGCCCGTCAGACGAGTCCTCGTCACGCTGGTTCTGACTCCGCAGGGCCTTCTCAGACTCTGTGCCCGTGTCCCGGAACCACTGGGCAATGTAGAACTTTCTAGCAAACTGGGGGAGAAGATGGAGTGAGGATCTGGTGTGCGTGTGTATCAGGGAAGGGCGATATATAAACTGTCATATCGGAATATCGTCAAAATGTTTACGATATTTGAGATATATAAATATCGATGTTTGCATTTGTCATGATCTTTTGATCCCATTTCAAAACTAAAATAACTGAGATGAAACAGCAAATGTACAGAAATGTACAAATGCGACAAAATCCAGACATAATATTGTCATGTTTGGCAGGTTCTTTGAAGAAGTATGCTTGAATTTGAAATATCCGAGATTCACATAACTTTACATTGCCGTCAAAATAATTACGATATTATCGCTAACACTCGATATATCGCTCAGCATGTGTGTGTCCTCACCACCAGGGAGGGGTCTGTTTCTGCGTTCTCCTCCATGTAGTCTAGCAAAGCCTTCTGAAGTTGCTGTGTCTCATCACTGCCTGGGGTCTGGGGGAGGGAGGGATGGAGGGGAGGGGGAGAGGGAGACAGTAGGAACAGTACAGTACATCATTATGCCACTATCCCTCACACACCTATGGTACAATCCAATGATGACACCTTCTCCTCCCCTGACCCCCCTCTCTTCTCCTCCCTCGTACCTCCTTCAGGATCCGGTCGATGGAGCGCTGGTCCATGGTGCTGGTGACGGCATCCTTGCGTAGCCTAGCAGCCACGGTGCCCAGGTAGTCTAGCGAGGCCACCCTCAGAGCCATCTCTGTCTGCTTGTTACTGAACTGGTGCACCTGCAGGGGACAGCACACAGGTGAACACACAGGTGAGCACACAGGTGAGCACACAGGTGAACACACAGGTGAACAGACAGGTAAACAGACAGGTAAACACACAGGTGAACACACAGGTGAGCACACAGGTGAACACACAGGTGAACACACAGGTGAGCACACAGGTGAACACACAGGTGAGCACACAGGTGAACACACAGGTGAACAGACAGGTAAACACACAGGTGAACACACAGGTGAACAGACAGGTGAGCACACAGGTAAACACACAGGTGAACACACAGGTGAACACACAGGTGAGCAGACAGGTGAACACACAGGTGAGCACACAGGTGAGCACACAGGTGAGCACACAGGTGAGCACACAGGTGAGCACACAGGTGAGCACACAGGTAAACAGACAGGTAAACAGACAGGTATACAGACAGGTATACAGACAGGTAAACACTCACCAGCAGTCTTCCTAGAAGGCTTAGCAGCAGCTCAGAGGCAGGCCACTCCGGCTTGTTGACGGTGGACAGCAGGTCCTGGACGAAGTTCTCAAACAGTGGGCGGTAGTCCTCCTCTCCCTGCTTACTACCACACCTGGGGGAGGACGGGGGAAGGAGGGGGAGAAGGGGGGAGGCAGCTGTTACAAACCAGTTCTATTGGAACGGTTGTGATCTCAATAGAGTTTAGAGGGTGAGTGTGAGGAAAGAGAGAAAGGAGAAAGAGGGAGCAGGGGGAGTCTGAGGGGGGAGTCTTACTTCTTGAGGAAGACGGAGAGGAAGTTCTGAGCGGTCCTCATGGCTGTCTCGTAGGAGTTAGTAATGAGCAGATCCTGGTCCATCTAGAACACACACACATGGCACAGGTTAGTGTGTGTGTGAGTGTCTCTCTACAGTGTGAGCGTGTGTGTCTCCAGAGTGTGTGTGTGTCTCCAGAGTGTGTGTGTGTGTGTCTCTCGAGTGTGTGTGTGTCTCTCTCGAGTGTGTGTGTGTCTCTCGAGTGTGTGTGTGTCTCTCGAGTGTGTGTGTGTGTGTGTCTCCAGAGTGTGTGTGTGTGTGTCTCCAGAGTGTGTGTGTGTGGGTGTGTCTCCAGAGTGTGTGTGTGTCTCCAGAGTGTGTGTGTGTGTGTGTCTCCAGAGTGTGTGTGTGTCTCCAGAGTGTGTGTGTGTGTGTCTCCAGAGTGTGTGTGTGTGTGTCTCCAGAGTGTGTGTGTGTGTCTCCAGAGTGAGTGTGTGTGTGTCTCTAGCGTGTGTGTCTCCAGAGTGTGTGTGTGTCTCCAGAGTGTGTGTGTGTGTGTCTCTAGCGTGTGTGTCTCCAGAGTGTGTGTGTGTCTCCAGAGTGTGTGTGTGTCTCCAGAGTGTGTGTGTGTCTCCAGAGTGTGTGTGTGTGTGTCTCCAGAGTGTGTGTGTGTGTGTCTCCAGAGTGTGTGTGTGTGTCTCCAGTGTGTGTGTGTCTCTAGAGTGTGTGTGTGTGTGTGTGTGTGTGTGTGTGCGGCCCACCTTGCTGTCGTACTCGTCCTCCATGCTGTCCCTGTCACTGGGCAGGTGCACCACACACTGGATAAGCTGCAGCACCAAAGCCGTCACCATCTGAATGAACATGGGCTCCCCATCCTGGTCACTGCTGTTCAGCCTGGGGGCAGGGGGAGAGAGAGAGCATGAGAGAGAGAGCATGAGAGAGAGAGCATGAGAGAGAGAGCATGAGAGAGAGCATGAGAGAGAGAGCATGAGAGAGAGAGCATGAGAGAGAGCATGAGAGAGAGCGAGAGTGAGAGCATGAGAGAAAAAGAGAGAGGGAGAGATAAGGTGTAAGAGAGTGTGTAAGTGAGAGAGAGACGGAGAGTGAGAGAGAGAGATAGAGGGAGAGTGTGTGAGAGAGAGAGAGCGTGCAAGAGAGCGTGCGAGAGAAGAATGTGTAGCGTGTGTACCGGAAGTTGCGGAGGCTACGCTTGCTGGTGGGCAGTCTGGCCAAGGATGTAAAGATCTCCTCTAGGATCAGCTGACGATGCTTCTCATACCGAGAGAACACCTGAGGAGTGAGAGACATAGAGAGAGAGAGAGAGAGAGAGAGAGAGAGACGAGAAGGAGAGAGAGACACAGAGAGACCGAGAGAGCAGAAGAGGAGAGAGAGACATATGAGAGAGACAGAGAGACATAGGAGAGAGGAGAGAGGACATAGGAGAGAGGAGAGAGAGACATAGAGAGAGAGAGAGCAGACATAGAGAGAGAGAGAAGAGAGAGTATAGAGGAGAGAGAGAGACGACATGGAGAGAGGAGAGAGAGACATAGAGAGACGAGAGAGAGAGAGAGGAGAGAGAGAGAGAGAGAGAGAGGAGAGAGAGACATAGAGAGAGAGGAGAGGAGAGACAGAGAGAAGAGAGGAGAGAGAGACAGAGTAAGAGAGGAGGAGAGGAGAGACAGTAAGAGAGAGGATGAGAGAAGACATAGAAGAGAGGAGAGAGAGACATTAGAGAGAGGAAGAGAGTAGACATAGAGAGAGAAGAGAGAGACCATAGAAGGAGAGAGAGACATAGCGAGAGAGAGAGAGACATGAGAGGAGGAGAGAGAGACATCGAGGAGGAGAGAGAGACATTAGAGAGAAGAGAGAAGAAGAGAGACATAGATAGAGGAGGAGAGAGATT
>BROE01000008.1:1379309-1390265 GCA_036571765.1 Plecoglossus altivelis | reverse complement strand
AGGGAGGAGCAAATGTTAGAGCATGGCGAGTAGAGGGAGTGTGTAGAAGAGAGAGCTATGAGAGGAGGCGATGTAGAGAGAACAGAGATGAGAGAGAGGAGAAGAGAAGGATGAGGAGTAGAGGATGGAGTAGAATGTGACATAGGATGATGTAGGAGAGAGAAGACATAGGAGCAGGGAGAGAGAGACGATAGGAGAGATGGAGAGAGGTACAGTATGAGAGAGAGAGAGGAGACATATGTGAGGAGAGTGGGAGTTGTTTGGCAGACAATAAGGAGAGGGATGGAGGAGAGAACAAATACCATAGAAAGTATTTGACGGAAAAGCGAGATGGAGGAGAGATGAAAGAGATGGAGGAGAGATGAAAGAGATGGAGGAGAGATGAAAGAGATGGAGGAGAGATGAAAGAGATGGAGGAGAGATGAAAGAGAGAGACACAGGGAGAGAGAGAGAGACACTTAGAGGAGGAGAGAGAGACATGGAGAGAGACAGGAAGAGACAGGGTTGCAGGAAAGTCATGCAATGGTTGGCTCAGCTCAGAATTGAGGAGGAAGGTGGATGGATGGAGAGGGATGGATGGAGAGGGATGGAGGGATGGGGGAGGAGAGGGGGTGAGAGATGTGGGAGAGATGGGGGAGAGGTGGGAGGAGAGTGAAGGGATTGGAGGGGGGAGGAGGGAGGCATAAGCAGGGAGGCGAAGACAGAGGTTGGGGGGGGGGGATGGATGGAGAGGGAGGAATAGATGGATAGGAGGGAGGAATAGATGGATGGAAGGGGTGGCACAGTGGATGGAAGAGGGACTAGGATGGAAGAGGTGGATGGATGGAGAGGGGTGGATGGAGAGGGGTGGATGGATGGAGAGGGGTGGATGGGGTAAGGAGTGTGTGGTGTGTGATTAGCGCAGAGGGAGTGGGTGATGAGTTAGTAGGGGATGGAATGGAATGTGCGAGGGGTGAATGTGTAGGATAGTGAAGGCGGTGGTGTACCTTGGAGTGTGAGAAGGGAGGTGGTGCTTGGAATTAGGAGCTATGGATGGAGAGGTCTGGTGGATGGTTAGAGGGTTGGAGGTATGGAGAGGGTGCGTGGGATGTGACATGGGACGAGGGTTGGATGAGAATGGAGAGGGGTTGATGGAGAGCGGGGCTGGAGGATGGAGAGGATGATGGAGGAGGGATAGATGGATGGATCGAGGGATGGATGGAGAGGGGTGGTGGAGTTGGAGAGGGATGGATTTTTGGAAGAGGGTGGATGGATGGAGGGGTGGATGGATGGAGAGGGGTGGATGGATGGAGAGGGGTGGATGGATGGAGAGGGATGGATGGATGGAGAGGGGTGGATGGAGAGGGGTGGATGGATGGATAGGGATGGATGTATGGAGAGGGATGGATGGGTGGAGAGGGATGGAGAGGGATGGATGGATGGAGAGGGATGGATGGATGGAGAGGGATGGATGGAGAGGGATGGATGGGTGGAAGGATGGAGGAAGAAGAGAAGGAGACTCACTGCAGTGACCAGCTTGATGGCACACAGCTGCAGCTCACTGACGTTCTCCACGAAGAACGGAGTGATGCCCATGGAGGAAACCTGCAGGAGAGAGACAACCTCAGAGAGACGTCTGTGTGTGTGTGTGTGTGTGTGTGGCAGCTCTGTGTATGTGTGTGTGGAAGCTCTGTGTGTGTGTGTGTGTGTGTGTCCGTCTGTGAGTGTGGCAACTGTGTGTGTGTGTGTGGCAACTGTGTGTGTGTGTGAGTGTGTGTGGCAACTGTGTGTGTGTGAGTGTGTGTGGCAACTGTGTGTGTGTGAGTGTGTGTGGCAACTGTGTGTGTGTGAGTGGCAGCTCTGTGTGTGTGTGTCTGTCTGTGAGTGTGGCAGCTCTGTGTGTGTGTGTGTGTGTGTGTGTGCGTCTCACCTGCAGGATGGTGGTGTCGGTCAGTAGCTGGATATCCAGCAGCTCGGCTATGTTGGTGACCACGTCACACACCTTGTTGTACAGCATGATGATGACGCGCTGCTTGTGGGTGGAGCACTTGGCACGCTTCGCCTTGGAGCTCAGCAAGCCACCTGATTGGACGAGAGGAGGACTGTCATACCTATGACGTTTTTTGACGTGTGCGTGCGCGTGTTGTGGACAGTGGGGTCATACTGGGGGTACAGTTTGTGTGTGTGTACCTCCATTGGTAGGTTCGGCTGTGTTAACAACAGGGAATCAAGTACTGGGGGGGTACGGGTGGGTGTGTTTGAGGTGTACTGCATGAGGGTCCACGGCTGTACACAGTGTGTTAGTGTGGTGTGTTGTGTGTGTACGGTCCGATGAGGGTCACTGTACACAGGATCGTACTGGGGGTACAGGGTGTGTGTGTGTGTAGCTTGAGGTTACCTGTACATGGTGTGTGGTGTGGTGTATCTCATGGAGGGTACCACTGTAAACAGGTAGGTCGTGTGTAGTGTGTGTGTGTGTGTCCTCCATGGGGGTCAGCACTGTAGAAAGGTGGTGTGAGTGTTGTGTGTGGCATGTGTGTGTAAGTGTGAGTAAGTGTGAGTGTAAGTGTGTGAGAGTGTGCGTGAATGTGAGTCGGAGGGTGTGTGCGTGTATTGAAGGGAGTGTGTGTGTGTCTATATGTGAGTGTGTGTGTGGTGTGGTGTGTACTTATGAGGGTCCACTGTATCCAGTGTGTGTGGTGTGTGTGTGTGTGTAGTGCATGGAGGGTCACCTGTCACAGGAGTATAGGGGGTGTGACGGGGTTGTGTCTGGGGTATAGTGGAGTACTGCAGGAAGCGAGCTGTGCGAGTTCGGTCACTGCAGTGGGAGAACGGCTTTGGGCAGTGGTCGGCGTGACGTATGAGTCCAAGATACTGTGGTCTGGTCAGTCTCTCTACTTCTGTATGTTCAGAAGTCGGAAGTTGTCTTGCTTCGAGAGTATTCAGGTTTTGACGTGGGTAAATTTACTTCAGGTAATTGCCATTCTCAACACTGCTCCAGATTGGATCGATTTGGGTATTGGTGCCATTACGTGTACTATGAGTCAATGGAAAAGGGTGATGCAGGCAGAAATTGTTATAAGAGTTTCTACTTTTTTTCCTAAGGCTTGCTAATATGTGGAAAGAAATAGTTAAATTCCAGTTTTAAAGAACAATGAATTAATTCTTTGCATCTTGAGTGCGCATCATGTCTGGCATCGTTATTCTGCAATGTTTCGAGAGGAGAAACTTCACCGCTGGAAATACGTGGAATAAAGAAGAAACTAAACTCTCAAGGTCATAAAGGAGGATGTTCTAAAGCCATGAGTTGATCAGATGTGATGATTCAGGCAGTGTCTACACCTTAGCTCTGCCACACATAACATGTCAGGGATCACAGTAGCTACACCTTAGCTCTCTCACACATGACATGTCAGGGATCACAGTAGCTACACCTTAGCTCTGCCACACATAACATGTCAGGGATCACAGTAGCTACACCTTAGCTCTGCCACACATAACATGTCAGGGATCACAGTAGCTACACCTTCGCTCTCCCAAACATAACATGTCAGAGATCACACGAGCTACACCTTAGCTCTGCCACACATAACATGTCAGGGATCACAGTAGCTACACCTTTACCCTCCCACACATAACATGTCAGGGATCACACTAGCTACACCTTAGCTCTCTCACACATGACATGTCAGGGATCACAGTAGCTACACCTTAGCTCTCTCACACATGACATGTCAGGGATCACAGTAGCTACACCTTAGCTCTCTCACACATGACATGTCAGGGATCACAGTAGCTACACCTTAACCCTCCCACACATAACATGTCAGGGATCATTTAACACCAGGAGACTTATAGGAACTCCTGTAAGAGTCACTTACAGGAGATGGAGCTACACTTTTTTTTTAAACCCTCCTGGTGTTACAGTAACTACAACTCCACGGACACTGCCAGCGCAATGAACTGGAGTCTGGTCTGTGGACACAGGTACAGTGTACTCTACAAACTAGTTGCGTTTGAATGATAAGGAAACCCTAAAAGCCTTCGACGATCCACTTGACAAGGGGAACTGGCTACTGTGGCTGTAGCCTCTCTGGCTGGGTTACCAAGAGACACGTCAATAAGAAAACCACAGAGGAAGAAAAAACATCCAAACAAATGATGTCAGCATCAATAATCTCACAGTGCACCCTAATGCCTCACCTACCCCCTTCCACCCCTCCACAGTGCACCCTAATGCCTCACCTACCCCCTTCCACCCCTCCACAGTGCACCCTAATGCCTCACCTACCCCCTTCCACCCCTCCACAGTGCACCCTAATGCCTCAACTCTACCCTCCTCCCCTCCACAGTGCACCCTAATGCCTCACCTACCCCCTTCCACCCCTCCACAGTGCCCCCTAATGCCTCACCTACCCCCTTCCACCCCTCCACAGTGCACCCTAATGCCTCACTTACCCCCTTCCACCCCTCCATAGTGCACCCTAATGCCTCACTTACCCCCTTCCACCCCTCCACAGTGCACCCTAATGCCTCACCTACCCCCTTCCACCCCTCCACAGTGCACCCTAATGCCTCACCTACACCCTTCCACCGCCTCCCACGTGGCACCCAATCGCTTCCTCCACCCTCCCCACCCCTCCACGGGTTGCCTCCAGCTGCCTACCGGGATGCCTCAACCCTTACCCCTTCCACACCCTCCACAGGGTGCACACCCTAAATGGTCTCACTACCTCCCCCTTTGCACCCCTCCATCAGTGGCACCCTAATGCCTCACCTTACCCCTGCAATCCACCGGACGCTCCAGCAGTGCACACCTAATATGAGCTGCCATCAACCCGACCGCTGTTCCTCTTCTGTATTAACTCCTCCACCAGTGGACCTACAATGTCGCTTGCACTTCTTACCACTCTTTGAGCACCCCTTGCGACCAGGCTCACTACCCTACGATGGACCGTCCACCACTATTACCCCTTGCAAATCGGAGACTATATCCACAGTGCACCCTAATGCCTCACTTACCCCCTTCCACCCCTCCACAGGAACCAGATCATTCCTACTGGATAGGTTTGAAGATAATTCTGACTTGAAAACAAGTAGACTGAAGGACCAGAGCGGACTGTTGGTTTAATTACTGTAACAATATTACATCTTACATATATAACAGAACATAAATGTGGCTCAATGTCATGGTTGTAATCTGCATTCAGGTTCCTTTGATTGAGCAAATAACCATGATGATTACATATAAATACATAGTTGTAATTATTTTTCATACACACAGCGTGTCATTTTTTAACTTTGAATTATTTATGATGCCACGGTATGAAATACTTTTAGTCAGAACAAGCACAAGATGAGTGTTTAAAAGGTCACAGACAGGCCAGGCGAGCAGACGAGAGCATCTTTCTGTGATCTGAGAGACCATGACTGCAGAATACAGAACGACCACAGCTCCGCGGATCAGCACGCTGGGTTCCCACAATGCACCTGTGCTCAGGGCTAACAAGTCTAGGAGCAAGCATCTAAAGCGGGTCTGTCTGCGTATGAGTGTGTATCTGTGTGCGTATGAGTGTGTGTGTATGTGGGTATGAGTGTGTATCTGTGTGCGTATGAGTGTGTGTGTATGTGGGTATGAGTGTGTACATGTGTGTGTATGAGTGTGTGCGTGTGTGTGTGTGGGATGTTCATGTGTGTATGGGTGTGTTCGTGTGTGTGTGTATGTATGTATGAGTGTGTATCTGTGTGTGTATGAGTGTGTGCATGTGTGTGTGTGTGTGTGTGTATGAGTGTGTATCTGTGTGTGTATGAGTGTGTGCATGTGTGTGTGTGTGGGATGTGCATGTGTGTATTTGTGTGTGTGTGTGTATGAGTGTGTGTGTGTGTGTGTATGTGTGTATGAATGTGTGTGTGTGTGTGTGTGTCTGTATGTGTGTATGAGTGTGTATCTGTGTGAACCACGAGCCACAGCCATGTGAGAACAGTCTCATGGTCTCTCGGATCACCGGGAGACGCTCTCGTCTGCTCGCCAGATTAACACTAGGTGCAACGATCACAGCACGTAGTATCATCAGAATCAGAATCGGTTTTATTCGCCATGCCAGATATACAAGCACAGAATTGACTGTGGCAGGGTTATACTCACGCAGTTAATCGAATTGAGCAATTATCAAGCAATGAATGAAAACATTAGTCATTGGAAAGCTGCGAGAAACTGAAGTGTCGGCAGGGATTAGTCCAGTGAGTTTTAGTGAAGACTGAAAGGCCTGAGGCGGTTCTCACCTGGTGCGTTATGAAAGCAGTCCTCCACTTTTCACGAGTTTAAACATGATTCTGAGGAAACGGGTGATGAACAGGTTGCGCTTTTGGAACAGCGCACGCACGCACGCACGCACACTGAAGCAACCGCAACGTTAACCGTAGGTACAGGATTAAAACCGTCTCTTTTGACTATTCGTCAAATAACAGAACTTTACAATCATCATCTCTTTTCTCTCTTTGTCGCTTCTCTCCATCAGGTCTCCGCAGTCGCTCTCTCTCTCTCTCTCCTGGTCCCCACACTATGCACTGCCAAAGTACTTCTAATCAGAATGAATATCTCGATTTCATTGCTGAATCCAACACAGGCAAACGTGTCGTCTTTTTACGATGTCAAACCGCCTCTCGTCTACAACATCACATCGTTTCCCAAGGGCGGGAGAAGACATATCACAACGTGTTGTGAAGACAAGACGGACGCTAGTTCCATTCATGACCTATTGAAAACTGCCAGACAGTTAAATGTGAATGTGGTTTGGCATAAATCAAAAACTACTTTCACTTGCTAGGACGCCAGTATCCATATTCATGCCTAAGATTGTTGAAAATGAACCACGAGAGATTTCCAAATAGTAAAAGAAAAGACTGACAAGAAGTCATAAAAGTGTTTTTCCCCAGAGTTAAACGGGATGGACATTTAGTTGTTTCAGTTTGCAGACACGACGATGAGTGTTGCATTGAGGTTTATTTACTCTCTGTTGCATGCCGCGGGGCGTCTCATAGCAACAGCATCCGTCTCTCCTCGCGGCCTCGTTCTAAAACAAGTCAGAACGCAAGAACGCGGAAAACAGCGGAACGATCTAAGACATAAGTTTGACTACACACGTTTGCAAATCAACACTTGTTTCTAGTGTAGTTTAGCTCACACACAAGCAAAACACGCCACATCTAAAAAGAAACACACTTAATTGTGTTGAACTAATAAACCATGGACAGAGAAATTCTTTCTCCCTCCTTCCGTTTTTTCTCCGTTTCCCGTCTGTCATCTTTGTCAGTATCTCTGGGTTATCTTCATTGGGACTAAACTGTGGCAGCATTTCAATACGAGACGTCAGACAACTGTCAATCAAAGCTCTGGCACGAAGGAAGCCATGCTGACGCGCGTCAATCATACCACGGGACAGGAGGGGTGAGGTCATTACAGGAGATGTGGGTATTACTCCGTGCTAGAGGTCACAGGATCAAATCCTCACTGTGCTTTGCAGCGCTTTGAATAGAAGCATCTGTTTAACATAATGAGTAGCGAACAGAACTGCGGATGGTGGGCGTGGCGGAGGAAGGGGGCGTGTTGTTAAGAGCTTAACGTGATTGGACGCGGCTGGTGTCAGTCAAAGAATCGACCTGGCTGATTTGGAATGAAATGTCGCTGTATCAGACTTTATTAACGAGACAGCGGGAGCTACACATCTGACCTGTGCGTGCGTGTGCGTGTGCGTGTGCGTGAGCGCGTATGTGATTGGAGAAGTGACAGAAAGAACACGCGGGAGAACATATTTATCACACCTACACATTTATTCTGAAATTATATTATTATATATATCCCGAAGTTCACATCGCAAACTAGATCAACGGGCTGAAATCGAATACAAATATTTTTTTCTTTTCCATTGGATTTTTTTTTGTTGCAACTGCTGCAACGACACAACTTCGCTATATGATGTACAAAGTGAAACCCACAAAAATGTAAGATAACATCCAGAAATACTTCCGCCAAAAAATACAAAACTCGATCAATTCAACACAAACAATAAATCAAAGTCCGGCCCCTTTTTGCACGAGTTATTTTTAAATATCGATATGTAAATTATTTTTCATTATTATCTCCTACAGAAACGAGATCTCAGCGCTCCCAACACAGCTCCTTTCCAATCTGATTCAGATGCACGAGAGTTAGAAGCCAGAGGAATAAGCTGTAACAGCCTCCTGTTGTTCAATATTAACCAGCAGGCCTCCACGTGCCGTCCAAGGTACATCAGATCGATACCCGATGTGGGTGGTGTTTGTGTGACGAGCACTACGCTCGCGGAGTGACCTTGACAACTGTCGGAAAAGAACAGTCAAAGACAGATTTTCTCCGCCTGTCTACTGGTGTACAACTAAGGACTCTGTCTCACTGCTGTACGACTAAGGACCCTGTCTCAGTGGTGTACAACTAAGGACCCTGTCTCACTGCTGTGCAACTAAGGACCCTGTCTCACTGCTGTACAACTAAGGACCCTGTCTCACTGCTGTACAACTAAGGACCCTGTCTCACTGCTGTGCAACTAAGGACCCTGTCTCACTGCTGTGCAACTAAGGACCCTGTCTCACTGCTGTGCAACTAAGGACCCTGTCTCACTGCTGTACAACTAAGGACCCTGTCTCACTGCTGTACAACTAAGGACCTTGTCTCACTGCTGTGCAACTAAGGACCCTGTCTCACTGCTGTGCAACTAAGGACCCTGTCTCACTGCTGTACAACTAAGGACCCTGTCTCACTGCTGTACAACTAAGGACCTTGTCTCACTGCCCCCCACCGGTGCAATTTAGGAAGCTATCGTGTGAAGCATTTAGCTTACAACAACAAAGATATATGTTATATATATATTATATTACATATATATGTATATACGCAATATATATATATATACAAAATATATATACACACTATATGTATGTATATATATATATACACACTATTATATATATACAAAAAACACACAAAAAACTATTGTACTCCCAGGAGAACCCTGCACACAGAACACTGCAGAAAAACATCGAGAGGAAGAGATGGAGAGACAGGGGGAGAGATGGAGAGACAGGGGGAGAGATGGAGAGACAGGGGGAGAGATGGAGAGATGGAGAGAGAGAGAGAGAAGGAGAGGCAGGGAGAGAGAGAAGGAGAGAGAGAAAAGGAGATGGAGAGAGAGAGAGAAGGAGAGGCAGGGAGAGTGAGAAGCAGAGAGAGAAAAGGAGATGCAGGGATAGAGAGAAGGAGAGGCAGGGAGAGAGAACCAGAGAGAGAGAGAAGGAGAGGCAGGGATAGAGAGAAGGAGAGGCAGGGAGAGAGAACCAGAGAGAGAGAGAATGAGAGGCAGGGAGAACCAGAGAGAGAGAGAATGAGAGGCAGGGAGAGAGAACCAGAGAGAAAAGGAGAGACAAGCTTCCCAGCTGTTTGCCCAGGTTTCAGAAGAACAGCCCACAGCTGATCACCATAGTGATTCGCAGCTTGTGTCGATATAATATCGTAATCAGGCCAGCGGGAGATACAATCTTGCCTATTGTTCCCAAGGTGACGACACGAATCACAATCGCTGCACTTTCGCTCTCTTCTCTGGCCGTGATCCATCACGACCAGAAGGATGCGATGCTCACACACAGACCGTAATCCCAAACCTTTAATGCGATGAGGTATGAGAGAGCGAGTGAACTGGCGTGTGTGTACATGTGTGTGTGTGTACATGTGTGTACGTGTGTGTACATGTGTGTGTACATGTGTGTGTGTACATGTGTGTGTGTGTGTGTGTACATGTGTGTGTACATGTGGGTGTGTGTGTGTGCACATGTGTGTGTGTGTGTGTGTGCATGTGTATGTATGTGTGTGTGTACATGTGTGTGTGTGTATGTGTGTACATGTGTGTATGTGTGTACATGTGTGTGTGTGTATGTGTGTACATATGTGTGTGAGTGTGTGTACATGTGTGTGTGTGTGTACATGTGTGTGTGTGTACATGTGTGTGCGTGTGTACATTACACACCTTTCCACACGCAGAGACATCTTTATATTATAAATAAGATATTACGATGCACGTGCACATAGACACGTACAAACGCAGGACAGAGGTCAGAGGTCAGAGGGGCTTGGTCCTGACTGCATGCATATTTGTGGCCTCACGTTAGAGTGATTAAAAACGAACCCTGGCAGATGGCTTCAAAGTAAAGATCCTGGAAGAGAGAGAGTAAAAGAGGGACGGAGGGAGGGTGAGAGAAAGGGAGAGAAAGAGAGAGAGGGAGAGTGATAAAGAGAGAGCGACAGGGAGAGCGAGGGTGAGAGAAAGAGTGAGAGTGACAGAGAGGGAGGGTGAGAGAAAGAGAGAGGGAGAAAGCATGAGCGTAAGAGAGTGAGTGCTCCAGGGAGAGAGGTGGGGGGGAGAGAGGTGGGGGGGGGGGGGGGGGGGGGGGAGGGAGAAATAGAGGGAGACAGGTGTGGGGAGAGAGAGAGAAGTAGAGGGAGAGGGAGGGAGAGAGGTAGGGGGAGAGAGAAGTAGGGGGGGAGAGAGAGAGGTGGAGGGAGAGAGAAGTAGGGGGGAGGGAGAGAGAAGTAGGGGGGGAGCATTTGGGAACTTAGTTATCTTGGCTCTCCTCTTGGGTGAGAAAAGGAGGAGGTGACAGGAAGGATGCGTGAGATGAGAGCCTGGAATGAAATGTGTTTAAAGGGACATCCCTCGCTCATCCTCTCTCCCTTTGAGACCAAGAAGAGGGAGAGAGGGGATGAATGGGAGAGAGAGACAACTGGAGAGAGAGAGAGGGAGGGAGAGAGAGGAAGAATGGGAGAGAGAGAGAACTGGAGAGAGAGAGATAGAGAGAGGGGGGAAGAATGGGAGAGAGAGAGAACTGGAGAGAGAGAGAGAGAGAGAGAGAGGAAGAATGGGAGAGAGAGAGAACTGGAGAGAGAGAGAG
>BROE01000008.1:1370071-1379060 GCA_036571765.1 Plecoglossus altivelis | reverse complement strand
GAGCAGCTCAGGGGAGGAAGGTCCTTGCAACAACCGTGACAATAGGCGACCTCCTGGAAGGGAGGAGGAACATTGGGGAAGCGAGGGAAGAGATTAGGTGTCGAGATAATGACGCGGGGAGTATGGCGATGATTCAGTGAAATTTTCAGCGATTTTACAGAACCGAGTGCCGGATACGGCAGATTATATATAAGGATCAAGTGGGCCCGATAACGCGATAATATATTTTATATGTTCTATAATATTGTTATATAATATTATTATTTTTAAATAAATGTCACCATTATAAATAGGGGTATATATTATAGTAATATATATATATATATATTAGATATATATATATATATATATATTATATGTGTATAATGTAAAGACATATAATTTATAAATATGTATATATATATGTATTATACTATATACTATATATATATATATAATATACATATAAATACTGGTGTATATATGTCAAAATTAGAGAAATAAAAAATGTCTCTGGCCAAAGACTTTCCCTGTTTTAAAAAATGACTATTAACACCGATAAACCTTGAAAAAACGGTTAATCAACACCTGGGAATTATCGGGAAGTACACAGCAGATTAACTTCGGGGTTGACACCTAGAAAGAGTTGTTAAGGGAAGCAAATGACCAGAGAGACAGATCGGAATGAGCAGAGGGAAGAGATAAAGAGGGAGAAGGGAGGGATGAGAGACGAGAGAAGGGGGGAGATGAAGAAGAGGGGGGGAAGAGGGAGGACAGAGAGAGGGGCAAGAGAGGGAGACAAGACACCAAGAGAGAAAAGGGGAGAAAGAGAGGGAGTAGAGAGGAAGAGGTAGGTACAGAGAGAGCGAGCGACGAGAGAGACAGGCGAGAGAGGGAGAGAGAGGGTGAGAGAGACAGTTGCCATCCTCACACTGTTCCCAGCCAACTCCCTGATAGCGGGTTCTTGCTTCTACAGATGTGTTTTGCTGCACTGCATGAAACCTCTGCAAACCCTCGTCTATGGAAATAGTTTTCTGCAGCACCACCGAAGGAGGACTTGGCCAGAAGTAGGCCTCCTGCTATTTGAAAGCTAGGTCCTCTCACACACCAGCCCCCAGTCTCTCTTCATTAGTTCCAGTAAGCTTACCCTGGGCTGACCCCAAGCCTCCTCCGGGCCCCCAGGGGCCTCGTCTTGATCCCTCTTCACCTTGGGAATCTGAAAGTTCTTCAGCGCTGCGGTGGATCCTCCCTGCAGGTAAGCTGGGAACTCTGGTCTGCCGTCCAGCTGCTTGGAGCTTCCAGACGGTCTGTAACCGGGTCGGTCTCGGTCCGTCGCCGCCACACCGCCGCTGCGAGGTCGTCCACCCCCGTCCATCCCCCCTCCCCGCGCTTCTTGCCGCACCCGGGGGCTGTCGCCGCGGTGACGCTCCTCCGGCGAGCGCCGGTCCCTCCTTTCCCGATCGCCGCGACCGGACGACTTCCCCGCCTCGGGACGCCGGCAGTCTGGTTTGCCGTCGTGGCGATGCCGCGCTGGCTCTCTCCGACTATCATGTTTGTCCATCCTGTTCTTAATGACCTCCGGCCGACCGTCCGGTTTCAACCGAAGAACGCCGGCCGTGTCCGAGCCCTCGGCGGCAGGGCCCTCGGCGGGCTCCTCCGGCCAGCGCTGGGCCTCCAGGGCAGGGATAGGAGCCACCATGCAGGGGTCCAACTGGCCATCTGCGCGGCCTGCCTGCTGGAGGTCGATGCTGACCATCAGAGCAGGCCGGCTGGCTCTGTTCCCAGCTGCGCTGCCTTCCTGAGGGGTCAGCTTGCCTGCGTTGCCCCCCGCCCCTCCTCCACTGCCTGGGGCTCCTGTGGGGCCCCCCGGACCACCCGTCCCTGGGCCCGCCCCTGGCTCCAGGGGGAAGGAGTCCTGCTTTCGCTTCTTCAGGGGTTTGTCTGGAGAGAGAGAGAGAGACAGAGAGAGAGAGAGAGAGAGAGAGAGAGAGAGAGAGAGAGAGAGAGAAAGAAAGAAAGAGAGAAAAAGAGACAGAGAGAAAGAAAGAAACAGAGAGAGCGAGAGAGAGAGAGAGAAAAAGAGAGAGAAAGAGAGAAAGACAAAGAGAGAAAAAGAGAGAGAGAGAGAGGGGGACGCAACCCCCGCCCATCAAAACGGAACGTCCAGAAATCGAGTAAAAATCAAAGAATTGACGAGGCGCAAGGAGGCGAGAGCAGCAAAAACTTCAGCTGCAGGTGGATGAACACACAGGAATAGGAAGGAACGATGAGAAGAACACTGTGAGGGACACCAGAGACGAGAGAAGAAACGAGAGAAGAAGTGAGTCTCTGAGCAGGTAAATCATGCAGCAGAATAGGGGTCAGGAACGAGGAGGTGGAGAGAAAGACAGAGAGACAGGACAAGATCTGGGGTATCTGCGAGGGAACATCGCCGGGCCCCCCCCCCCTTTTGGGACCAAACAATCATCTCAATTCTGTAAAAAAAAACAGAAAAAAAGGCCAAACTAACATGTTAAACCATCAGCCAGAAAGCTGCTCACCACCACAAAATTGGTAGTTTTCCTTTCTGGAAAACCATGTTAGCTTGTTTCTTAGGTCAGGCTGACATCTCAGAGCAGATGTGATGAGAAGCAGCAGTGTTTGAACTCTCCCAACAATACCAACAGCTTCTCATCAAGCCAACGTGAAGGAGAGGGATTCAAACCCGTCAAATGCTCTAACCACTTATCTTAACCATGCCCCCTAAACCATAAGGGATCAAAGAGCCCAACTCTTTCCTCGCGACCAGACAGCCTCATCTTCCTCACCCACCCCTCCTTCCTTACTCTGGCACTCCTCCACCTCCCCTCCTCACTCCCTTCCTCCTCTCCCACCTTTTTCAGTGTCTCCTCCTCAGACACTGCAACTACTCTGTAATGACCAATGGGGGGCGCGGGGGAGGGGGGGGGGGGGTGGCGATGGCGGTTGAGAGGGGCGGGGAGATCAGGCCTTTACCAGTGGATCGTAGTGTAAACATGTGGGGTGGAGGGGGGCTGGGGGCGGGAGGATAGGAGGGGAGGGCGAGAAGGGGGGATGGTCCAATAAAGCCATACACCCTTTATCCCTTCACTCTCTGTGGCATGCCCCCTTTCTACGAATATACTTCTCATTGCTTGACCCATCCGCGTTTCTTTTTAGAATCCTCTCATTCAGCCAGGGTAGCCGTCCCAACTCTGCCTCGTCAATAGGTGCGAGTGTAGGAGGAGGATGAGCGCCCCCTATGCATTCGAGGTGAGAGCTGGCCTTGCTTGGTGCAAGCTCTAGCCCGCACATGTGTTGTGCGTCATGATCCCGGGGACTACTCTGAAGAGAAGAGCGGTTGACTGAGGGGGGTGCACACTGAGGGGGTACCTACGGATCCTTAGCTCACGGTCTGAAGCCTGGAGCCTCTTACGCCACCAGCGCGACCACACCCGACCGCTTTATGAGTACCGACATCGTAGGAATCTTACCCTGAGGATCCCCTGAGGGCACAATGTCAAATAACAGGCCATCACTTGAGATCGTATACATAGTACACAGAAATTTAATCTCCAAAGGTGAGAAACAATCAACCTGAGAAGAGTTTGAAGGCGGCAGAGTGGATCGTAGTGTAAACATGTGGGGTGGAGGGGGGCGGGGGCGGGAGGATAGGGGAGGGAGGGAGAGGGGGGTGTGTCCTAAAAGCATACACACCTTTATCCTGCACCTCTCTTGAGCAGCGCTCCCTCTCATTGGCTGCCTCGCGTTCTATCCTCTCAATCTCAGCCAGGGCGTCCAACTCTGCCTCGTCATAGGGCGAGGAGGAGGAGAGGAGAGCGCCCCCTGGCCATTCGGAGGAGCTGGCCTGCTGCAGCTTAGCCCCCAGGTTGTGCAGCAGTCCGGGCACCTGAGGGGGGTGCACCTGAGGGGGGTGCACCTGAGGGGGGTACCCCTGATCCAGGTCTGAGCCTGGGGCCACGCCCGACAGCGCCTCACCCGCGGAGTCCGACTCGGATGACTTGACCCTGGACAGCCTGAGGGTCAGCTTGGTGACGTCCTTGGATGGCGAGGTGACGATGTCGTACATCTCCTTGTCGTCCTTCAGGGTCCCCCCGCCCCCGGAGGAGGACCCCCCGCTGGGCTTCTTCTTCTGATGCTGCTGCTTCTTGTCGCCCGGCGCCTCGCCGCCGCCCTCTCGAGGTGAGGAGTAGGGGGGAGGGGACTGGAGGATGAGAGGGGGGCGGGAGCCGGCTAAAGGGAGAGACGGAGGGAGGGAGGGAGGAGAGATAGATTACACTGATTGCTCTGAAAACTCTACACTGGGTTAGCAAACACAGCTAGAAGCACCTTAGAGGAAGCTGACTGTTATAGTGTGTGTGAGAGTGTTGTGTGCGCTTTTTATTCATTTTAAGTAATATATTTATCATATATATGATATATGTATATAAACTCTCCCAAATCTTGTGTTTCCTGAATCTACCAGGTGAGATGAGGACGTTGATGGTGTCTACATCCTGTCTAGAGGACATGAGTTTGGCCCTTCCTTTACCTTTGGGCGTTCCTTCACTTCCTGTTGGAGAGCAGCCTGACTGGGGTGACCTCAGAGGAAATGACGCGTTCCTCAGGGAGGGGTCACTCTCCTGGGGGAGAGAGTCGAAGGGAGGGGCGGGGGAGGTCAAGACAGCTGGGTTAGCAAAGACAGCATCTCTCTTGGCTAGAGGTACCTTAGAGGAAGCCGACTGTTATAGTGTGAGTGAGTGTTGTGTGTTGTACCTCAGTGTTGAGTCTCTGCACAATGCTCATGTAGTCTTCGCTGGCGTGGTGGTTAGAGGACAGCTGGCTGGAGCTCTTTCCCTCATGGACGTTTCTCATCCCTCCTGTTACCATGGGGCTGGCTACAGACACTGTGAGAGTAAAACAGGTTATACAGACAACTGTGAAGAGAAAACAGCTTACCCACACCAGACACACAACCCACACTGGGGGTAAGATGGGACAACAGAGTCACACCACATATGTGTCAGAGCGGACACGTTACACACTCCACAGACATTGCTGCTAGATAAGACGACGCTTACCTCACACAACAACTGTTTAGAGATGGACAGTTTATGACAGTTATACACCCAACACACACGCGCTCTGCGCGGCGCACACACCCAAACACACAGACACAAGCGTAGACACACACACACTTCCTCACCCTTGCCCGGATCTGTGTTGATGCTGGGTGTAGCTGGGGGGGAACTGCAGGTACCCTGCGGGGCTCTGGGGGGTGTAGGGACTGGGGACAGGGCTGCTCTGCTGAGCCATAAACCGAGACCCACCAGACCCTGCTGGAGGCGACCCGAAAACCGGGCTGGCGTACAGGAGAGAGTGGGAAGAGGAGGAAGAGGAGGAGAGGAGGAGGAGGAGTAGGAAGAGGAGGAACGCCTCGGCAGGTGGAGAGAAGGAAAAGGATGGAGAGAGAGGCGCGAGAAAGAGGACAGAGGAGGTAAGAGGAAGAGAGACCTCTTCTTCTAGAAACTGGACCCTTCACAGTTTATGGCCAATCCACACTTTGGCATGTAGACAAATGCTAGAGAGCTCCTCATCTATTCTATAGTTTCTGATTGGGGGTGAGGTGACGCATGGAGTAGATGATAGCATCCAAACTGCCCTCTTACCTTGAGCGGGTTAGCGCAGACTAATAGAAGCCTGCCTGAAAGTTCCGATGATCTTGGGCAGGGCTTGCCTATGACATGGGAATTCTGCCTGTATCACTCATCTTTATACTGCCACTGTACCATTGGCTGCTGCCCAGGATCCACTGGCCTGCTAAAAGAACCCTGAAGACAAGAATAACTCAAAAACCGCAAAAAGTAGTCAGTTCCGCTTTTCTTACGGCATATCCCTCCCTAACTCTCTCACGCATTGTCCACCTACTTATGAACCGTTCACACTCCACATTAGATCTGGAAAGTCCCACGACTGACGTGAAGAGCACAGCACCTGAAGAGAGGAACAGAGCGCCAGAGAGAGCGTCCACTCCCTCCTTAGGCCTCATCCCTTTCCACACCGTCGATTCTACCGTTCACCCCAACCACCCCCGAACATACATCGAGAAGAGCAGGATACAGAGGATCAGAGAGACAAGAGAGATGACGCACAAGACAGACCTCCCCGTACAGTGACAGAGAGTTAACAACCTTGAGGTACCCCAACCGCCTCCTAACCTCAACGCTCACCACCCGACCGTAACTTCGGACCGCACATACCACCTTTCTTACCTTCAGTACAATCCAACCTTCCATGATACGAAGCTGCACCCTACCTCCCCTCATACATAAAGAGTATCCGAGGAGAGACTCGCAGAACGACGGGGACAGAAGAGAAGGCAGGACCACGAGAGAACGAGATAGAGGGAGACAGAGGGGAACTTCACCCTTTCCTCACTCACTTAAACCTTCAGCCCATCCACCGCCTTACTCCCCCTACTCACGAACTGACTCACGGGTCCATCCCCCTCATAGCCGACCTTCTATGACGTCCCCGACCGTTCTCGGTATCTTCATTAAACTATTTCTAGACTCTCGACGCGACCCTCTCCGCATTCGCCCCTCATCCCCCCTTCTCCCCGATCCTAAAATCCCTCCAGAAACACTCCAATCACGCTCTTCTACACTCTAATCAGTCGCCAACGTAACTATTATCACCGCGGGGGACAATTAGCCGGAGTCCCCGCACTCGCCTCACCTACTGTAAAACCTCACTCTCTACCCGCTAGCCCACATCTCTATAGACGGGCATACGGCCGATCTTCCCTAATCTTATGACGCCTCTAAAGCCGACTAGAAGTAGCTTTACTACTCGTCCTCTCGTTATGAACTCCTCTCAGTGGCAGTTCCTCACTCTCTGGCGCCTTCATCAGCCTCTGTTCGGGTAACCCCTAAACCTACTGCCCTAGATATCAAGTGCGGTACGAACACGTACGCCAATCGACGGCTCTAGCTCTCGCCAACTTCCTCCCATATACGGCGCACTCTCCGTGGCGCACCGCAGTACAATAGCACGATTCAGCTTGCGCACAGTCCAAACTCCTCCTCCTCAGGGGCACTGACTGATCCTTCGGGAAAACCCCCCCCTAGCGCGCTATCACTCATTACCTCCTCCATCCTGACCCCTGCTCCCCGCAGTCCTCCAGACTCCATTGCTCGCCTTGACCGTATAACGCCCCTCCCTTCCGCCGCTATGACGTAGCTACAGTGAACACCGGCGTCATCCACATTGCTGTCTCCCTAATCCATGGCCACTCAGCGCCCCCAACACTTTGACAGCCCCCTTCCACCCACCCTATAGCGACCTCCACGTCATCTTCGCTGAGCACCACGCACACGACTATTTGCCAGACTAGTAGGAGAGCAAATCGGTCCTAGTGGTACGATTAATCTCGTCACCCTCACTCCCACCCTCGCTACTGTCTACGCCTCCGTGCTTACCTCGCCACCTCCACCCCGCCTGACTTGCCACCCATCCACCTTTCATTACCTCACCCTCCAGCCACCGTTGTAGTGAGAACATCACCATCGAGCACCCGACCGATTAGCATAGCCGCCGAGATACTCGCAACCCACCTCGAATGTCCTCACCCCCCTTCCACTGCCTCGACTCGCTCTCACGGACTCGTGCCCAGCCGCGGCTCCACAAACCCGACTAGCTCCTCATAGCGGACGGCATCCACTCAGAGAGTGCAACTCGACTCAGCACTCTGCGACTCAGAGATATTGCTGTCACAGAAATATATAATTCGTGTGTGGACGTCACGTCTCACCGATCATACCTCAGCTACCTCCGAACGCGATACGAGACTCGCCGTCTACGTACCTATCACCCCTCTTCCGACACAGAAAGACGATACGACCAGTTTCTCTTCCCAGCACTGAGAGCGCAGAGCAGCACTGAGCCAACGACATCACACCTGCCAGACGCTGTGGACTCTTCGCACTCCCAACGCGCCCTACGAGAACCGTGCCGACCATCCTCATAAATCACGCTCCAAGAGAACCGAGTGACCGTCTCACCCCTGTACCACCCCGATACATCACTGCAACTCCTCGCATCTACGACCTGAGCACCAAGCTTACTTCCCAGAGACCCACCTAGCACCAGTAACCTCATCCGATGAGCGACAAGCCACCTGCATCGATAACCTCACCCCGTGCGACACCCGTGCCCGCCGTCGACCCCGTCCAGCTGGTCCACCTAGCTCACGCGGCTCGGCTACCGTGAAGGTGACGCAAACCGTGACCACCACTCACCAGTCGACAGTGATGCACACATGTAACAGCAATGTCACAGGCAACAGGCAGAATACGAGATGTGTCGGCCTCTCCGTATTCCCGCCAGTCCTAGAGAGTCCCACCCCACATCCATCCTCGAGAGAGAGGCGTAGACAGAGACCACATACCGCAACTCGATTCCTCCTCCACCCCCCTACCATCACCGCTCACCGCACCCCTCCTATCACTGCGGTACTACCCTCGATCTATCCCTCGAACCCCTAGCCCATGTCACCTCCCCCCTAGACAGTCCTACATTCTCACCCTCCTCCCTCTACTACTCCTCCCTCGTCAACCTTCCTGAGCCTAACACGGATCTACATCGCACCTCCACTGTAACCTCACCCTCCACCCCGCTATACCCGTCACCGATCCAACCCCTACCTCACCCGTCGCGGAACGCGCAGGCCGTGACACTGCACCCTACACCCTCTAGCACCATCACCGCTCCTCTCGCCCTGCCAGCAGGCCCGCGCCTAATGTGGAAGCCCGGAGTCATGAGCCTACACGGTACGGCGTTGGAGACCGACCCCAAAATTCAATATTCATGACTGAATCGTCCACCTACTCCGTAACAAACCCCTACGTTAGTGTTACATCTTATTTTTCCCTCACTCTCTTCTCATTACAATGCGGAGCTCGATTTCGTTTTCTGCTGCAGAGCTGATGGACTCGTCTACGTTTAAGCGGTT
>BROE01000008.1:1353445-1360945 GCA_036571765.1 Plecoglossus altivelis | reverse complement strand
ACATATCACCTTGAAAACAACTAACGTTAGTTAGCCAGTCAAATTGCTAGTTGGTTAAATCAGTTTAACCAGATATGTGTACCTTTTTATCTCGTTTTTAAAACTCTTTCCGTAACTGTCTATTTACTGAACAAAGAATTAGTCCGATAATGAAATAGCTAACGAACGCGACTTAATTCTCCATCTTTTCACATTTTCTACCAGCAGAAGCTAGCTCCATGCTAACTAGCTGTTAGCTAGGTAGTCAGAGCAACCGAGCCAGAGATGTTTTTCTGGATCCGATCCGATCCAGTCTCACCTAAATAACCGCTAAACCAACTAGCTCACTTGCAAGCTAGCTGACGATATACGCCAAAGAAACAGTTTGCAAGACATTACATTCGGTTAACTTTTCTTTTAGCAATAATATAAGACGATAAAAAGTGCAAAGATTAAGAAGAAAAAAAAAAAAAAAAAAAAAAAACAGTTAGTGAGTTAGCGGCCCCCTTCGGCCCAGTTCCGATCCCCGATGTCGACCAGTGCAAACAGCCGAGGCCGTCACAAGCAGAGCCAGCCAGCCGCTTGCTGGAAACAAGCTACTGCTAGCATTACCTGTCACAAGCGACGCCACATTTATTACAAACCTGTTTAATAACACCAATATTTATAGCCTACAACATCTGGTTGAATTTACCTTCGGATATTACGTTCAAAGGGAGGGGAATGTTGAAGATAGGTTATGGGTCCGTCTCTCTCTCTCTCTCTCTATCTCTAGCTCCCCCTTTCTTCTTTCGTTCGCTCCTCCAGCGAACCTTGCCTGCCAGCTAGCTGCCAGCTAGCTAGCTAGCTATCAACAATAATCCGGGTCGGACAAGATTGTTTCTTCTTCCGTCATACGCGGGTGAATGTTTCAACCGTAGTACACAAGGAAACATCCGTTCGTTGGTGTTTTGGCCGGTCTAAACCAACATGGACAAGGACCGTAGCCAATTTCGCTTATAAATGAAAAATTATGACGATCGTTGCGATGATCAAGAGACTAGATTCCCCTCTCGTAGAACAAAATGCCGACCGGAAGCGCCACCGTCCTGGTGACCGGAGCTCTCCGGTGAGACTCCCTCCACCGGCGCCCAACGAAATACCACTTTTGATGGCATCACCGCAAAATGGCATCAAGGAACGTAAACACGGATTACGAGACTAAATATTGTGTCGCGCAAATCACCACGGTCTATCTATGTCATGGTAAACGGTTTTTTCTCTCCTTGTAATGTTTTCCTTCGATGTCAAATTATTAATGTATTTCTTAATTAAAAGTATGGTATGTGCTTATAGGATAGATAATATAATATATATAGTAAAGTATATCCTAACGCTAGTAGCCCAAATTTGGCACATGAGCAAGAAAACTTCTTTACAGTTACAGTTTTTGCAAAGAGCTAGGCCTACTTCACATATTTAGTGTCTGTACATACACATAAGTACACAATTTAACTCTTCTGCAAACTGTGCACACTAACTAGGACTGTATACAATTTTGACTTTAAAGATGCAAAGAAACATACGCAGGCAAATATGTAAGCAATCAGTTAACATTTCTTTTAAAGACCGTGATATTCGCTGCTTCTACAAATGTCCACTAGATGGCGCCAGACACCAGCGCGTCGCCATCTGAGTTGACTATATCTTCTGCAGACGCGCTCACACATGGATCCTGAATACTCTCTCCAGCGTGGCGGTTCAGAAACGGACATGGAGAAACTGAGAGAGAAAACACATAACTACTGGTCATTTCATACTTTTTATTGAGTATCGAGACTATCGGTTAAATGGCTGGTCTCGGCAGTGTCTGACCTACCTTGTGGCCACAAGCTGTTTCAGGTGTTAAGAGCGGCATATTTTGACCAGTATCTGTATCTATCGTCACTCCTGACACTCGTACGGGCGCTGGCTCCTTGGAGAGAGAGAGAGTTAAAGTATCTTTGTGTGTTTTGAGACCAAAATCAAGCATAACACCAGCCTTTGTAAACAAAAGGAATCTACCACATAATCTTAAGAGTCTAACATCAGCTCCGGCGCACATATGCGACAAGACTGTATTATTGATCAAGGTACCACCAACAAAAACAGGTTAGTCTATTAGTTCACTAGCTCCCCAACAAATGTTTTTACAGCATCTTCTAAAAGTTATCCTCAGGAAACATACTCTTCCGAATCTACAGTTAATTTACAAGAGAATCTACAAATTCTCCCTCGCCCAAAATTAAATGTAGTACATTCAAATGACATTTCTACACAGTGAAAACATTGCTAAAAACGAGCATTGATAAGACTGGAATCCAATCTATATTAGTCCAACCAATAGATCTACTTTTGATAGAGGACATCAAAATTATTTGCAAACTATGTTCACAACATACTCATTTGATCAATGTATTACTTGTGGCAAACTTTTTGGTAACTTGCAAGTTTGGAATAACTTCTTGGAATTAATGTTTTAAATTAATTAATGCATCTAATGTATCTAATACTCAATCAAATGTTTGTTTCATCATTAACATGTTAACCAACAACTATGGTAGCAAATAACTCAGAAGTTAACCACTAAGTGGATGGGATCCAAAGGGAGTCAAAAGTATGAATATTCTTCAATTCTGTGATGACTCTTAAGCACTCCCGAAAGCAAATACCATGTTTCCAAAATTGATCCAATACCTTAAAATGTACAAAGTACACAAAAGACTTTAAAATACAAAAAAACATTTGGATTTCGTTTAGTGCTGAGAATTCATTTGGTGAGCACGAACCGCTGCAGCGAGTGCGTGCTGATTGAGAGTAATGGTGATGCCATCAAATGTTTGGTTTTTGCACAACTAGGAATCTCAATGTAACAAACTAGCCGCAACAAAAAAAAGAAAAGAAATATGTTTTTGAGGAAAAGATGCGGAATATTTTACAGTCAAAGAAAAAAAAGAGGTTTCGAGGGATTCCTCCTCCTTACTAACTCCACAGAATTCACATCACTACAAAAAAAGAACATTAAAACAAAAAGTCAAATGTATAAAATGTTCTAAGAAAAGTCCGGTACATTTATCAAAATGTGTGATATAAAAAACAGGATTCATTCCTCCCCCTCCTTGTCTAACCGCCTTCTATCTGCATTTCAAAACAGCACCGGTATTTACCCCCCAAACCCTGTAAACCTTCAGGATCTTCAGCGGGAGGAGGACTACCGAGCGAGATGAGCGCGGTTCTACATGTTGGTTTCGCTGTTTGCCGGTTTGTCGTTCTCGTACTCGTTCTCCTGGTTAATGAGTTGATACGGTTTCTTGTTAGCTTCCTCCACCACGGAGTTTCCAGCCTCCGGGTCCTTCAGCTCGTGCCGGGACAGGTGCTCCACGATTCCTGCACCGATCGAGTCCCCGAGGACGTTCGTCATGGTGCGTAACCGGTCCCTGCAAAGAACCGTGAGTTAGAGCTATGATGTAAAAGTCTCTAATGAAACCTTTCTTTATAAAAAATACTTTTTCAACCTTTCAAAATGTTCTATGTTTTAAATGTTTTAACTTTTCCCACACACAGTGAAATGAGAGACGTTATAAAATTCTTAGTGAGGGAATTCAACAAACTAGCTGCATGGTATCTAGCCACGTGTTATATCAGAGAGTCGAGTAAAAGTTCTTCGGTGCTGTCTCTTTAAAATCAGATACGAAACAGAAATCGGACAGCACAGCACTCTTATCTCTCTCTCTTCCTCACTCTCTTCCTCTCTCTTCTTTCTTTCCTCACACACACTAACACACACACACACACACTCCTTCACACAACATATCTCCACGCACCACACACACTACACAGTCTACTCACACACACTCTCTCTCTCTGCTTCTCGCTCACACACGACACACACACACACGCACTCTCATCACTCTCCCTTTTCTCACACACACCACAGTCATCACCACAATACTTCTCTTTTCTTCCTCTCTCTCACACACACACACACACACCACACACACACACACACACACACCACACACACCACACAACTCGAAGTCAGATGTGGAATGAGTAGTAATTGGAATACATGATGGATGCGGGCGAGAATGTGTCTCCCCAACTCTCCAGCTTATCTTACATGCTCTCAGCCTTCCACTGCCCCGCTAATTAGAAACATCTCTACCTCCAAGCTCCACCACTAACCCCCCAAAGCAACCGAAAGGCGAGCATCTTACACGGAACCAATCACAGACGATGATCAAGGGGTGTGACTTCATCGGTGGGCGGCCACGAGCGTTGAGAACTGTCACTCATTGGTGACGGGAGGCCTGCCTGGGGGATTCCGGCTGCTCCCTATGCTGCGGCCTGTAGGCGCTATAGTACTGGAGGGTCGCGAGGAGCGAAGTGGTGAGGGGAGAACGGAGGGGAGGAGAGAGAGGAGGGGGAGGTGGGAGAGGAGAAGAGGGGAAAAGGGAGGAGAGGAGGGGGAGAAAAAAGAAGGGAGATCACTGAAGTAAAAATAAACTACTTCATTACCAGCAAAGCTACTAGTTTCGAACAAAGCATTTCAACATCTTCTTTTTCAACTACAAAAAAGCAGATTGCATGACTTGTCTTTAACCTCTGTCTGGTATCAGTGTGGTACCTGATGGTGAGGTTCTGTCTGATATCACAGTGTGGTACCTGATGGTGAGGTTCTGTCTGGTATCACAGTGTGGTACCAGATGGTGAGGTTCTGTCTGATATCACAATGTGGAACCTGATGGTGAGGTTCTGTCTGGTATCACAGTGTGGTACCAGATGGTGAGGTTCTATCTGGTCAGTGTGGTACCTGATGGTGAGGTTCTGTCTGATATCACAATGTGGAACCTGATGGTGAGGTTCTATCTGGTCAGTGTGGTACCTGATGGTGAGGTTCTGTCTGGTATCACAGTGTGGTACCTGATGGTGAGGTTCTATCTGGTCAGTGTGGTACCTGATGGTGAGGTTCTGTCTGGTATCACAGTGTGGTACCTGATGGTGAGGTTCTGTCCGGTCAGTGTGGTACCTGATGGTGAGGTTCTATCCGGTCAGTGTGGTACCTGATGGTGAGGTTCTATCCGGTCAGTGTGGTACCTGATGGTGAGGATCTGTCCAAAGTTGAGGTCCATGTTGTTGACCTGGGCGATAAAGATGGCCGCCAGGGCTTCGTACAGCGCCGTGCCGTCCATGTTGATGGTGGCGCCCACAGGAAGCACGAAGCGCGTCACACGCTTGTCCACGTTGTTGTTCTCCTCCAGGCATTTAAACGTGATCGGCAGCGTGGCAGAGCTGAGATGTCAGGGCAGACATCGAATTAAACCTTGTTTGTGCAACCCCTTATTTATGCTTCGAACACAAAGAAGCCTGTATGGACACCAGATTACTCATCCACATTTATACGTCTGAATCTGGTCTGTAACATACATTAGCATAGCATATCGTAGCATAGCATATCGTAGCATAGCATACGGTAACGTAGCATGCAGTAGCATAGCATATTGTAGCATAGCATACAGTAATTTAGTATGCAGTAGCATAGCATATCGTAGCATAGCATACGGTAACGTAGCATGCGGTAGCATAGCATAGGTTAGCCTAGCCTAGCATGCTGTCCTACCTGGAGGAGGTTCCCAGGGCGGTGATGAGAGCCTGGAGCAGGCCTGAGATGAACACGAAGGGGTTCTTCCTCACCACCAGGAAGTAGAGGCAAGGCAGGACCACAAGGCCGTGGATCAGCAGGCCAATGATAACCGTCACCGTGTACATGGCCAGCTGCCCACCCATCTGGGTGATGTCGTCCATCTCCACGATCTTACCGGAGATCAGGAACAGGATGCCGATTGGTGCATACCTAGGGGAGGGTAACGGAGGGGTTGGTCTGGAGGTTTAAGTGTATGCTGGGAGTCTTGGTCTGAATAGCGTAGAGTAGCATAGCATAGCATAAAAGTGCATACTATAGCATAGCATACAGTAGCATAGTATGCTGTTGCATCCACCACAACAGCATCCAGTAGCATTGCATCCAGTAGCATAGCATAGCATAGAATGGCATCCAGTAGCATAGCATCCATAGCATAGCATCCAGTAAGATGTCATGGAATTGTATCCAATAGCATAGCATCCAGTAGCATAGCATCCAATAGCATAGCATCTAGTAGCACAACATAGCTTCCTCTCTCACCACATGATAATGGCTACCAGCCTCATGATGGCTTCGTTGAGGCAGTCGAAGAAGTCTCTTAACGGCTGTCCTTGCTCCTTCATGCTCCCGATGATCAGGCCGAAGCACATGGAGAACACCACCAGACCCAGGGCGTTCACCCCGCTAACGGCTCCCGGTACAGGCACCACCTCCTCCAGGGCGATCTGATCGCTGCCGTTCACCACCAACACAGTGTCGTTCACGGTCAGTTTCACGTAGACGATCCTCTTCCCGTACTGCGTCTTAAACTGAGGGGGAGAGAGGAGGAGGGATTGAAGTTCTCGCGGCGTAAAGGTGTAAGGTGTAAAGGTGTGTGTGTAAAGGTGTGTGTGTGTGTGTGTGAAGGTGTGTGTGTTTGTGTGTAAAGGTGTGTGTCGCCTCGCCGTCGCCGTGTGTTGACACGCTGCGCTAGAGGTCATTGATCGTAAGAAATATAATCAAATGTGATTGTTTTGTTGAATTATTTGTGTCGCATCTGTATGTTCCATTCACAGTATCTTCATAGCATAGAGTCTTTACGACATCCCCATTATAACAGACTGTCATCTTTGTTTGTCATTTCAGAGTGATGAAATGAGGTGTGAACCTATGAACCTGTCGGTCCATGAGTCACGCTGGAAGCAGAGGGAGATGGTCTCACCTGCTGTGTGCAGGCCTGCACCAGGTTAGGAGGAAACATGTTTCTGGACGGACAGACAAGACAGTTAAGATGTTAAGCATGAGCGGAGCACTCCTAACCCAAGTACACACATACACACCCTGACAGACACACACACACCCTGACAGACACACACACCCTGACAGACACACACACCCTGACAGACACACACACCCTGACAGACACACACACCCTGACAGACACACACACACCCTGACAGACACACACACCCTGACAGACACATACACACCCTGACAGACATACACACCCTGACAGACACTCACACACCCTGACAGACACACACCCAAGCACACACTTACACACCCTGACAGACACACACACCCTGACAGACATACACACTACAGTCCACACACACACACCTTTACAGTCCACACACACACCTTTCCAGACACACGGCCCACCTGATGAGGTCCATGAAAGCGTCAGCAGGGCTGACTTGCTCTATCTTCTGCTGTTTGGTGAACTCATCCTTGGATCCTTTCCCAGGATGGATGACCAGCACCATGATGATGCCGATGAACACGGCGATGACCGTGGTGGTGGTGTAGTACACCACCGCCCTCAGCCCCATCTTACCTGACGCACGGCTATCCAGAGCCGCCATGCCTGGGGAGGGGGG
>BROE01000008.1:1312300-1341934 GCA_036571765.1 Plecoglossus altivelis | reverse complement strand
GTTAGAAAGCTGGATCCAGCTGTACAGTGTACCTCATGAACAGACAGCCTGTTAGAAAGCTGGATCCAGCTGTACAGTGTACCTCATGAACAGACAGCCTGTTAGAAAGCTGGATCCAGCTGTACAGTGTACCTCATGAACAGACAGCCTGTTAGAAAGCTGGATCCAGCTGTACAGTGTACCTCATGAAAAGACAGCCTATTAGAAAGCTGGATCCAGCTGGTTAGCTGGATGCCTACTGAGGGGGTAAACTACCATACCACAGAAGCGTTTAGAGTCTGGGATTGGGGTTAGAGGCCAGGAGACACAGGGGGTCACCTCCTCCCAGACTCCTCCCAGCCTCTCCTGGACCCTACCATCACTGAAAGAGAGGGGGAGAGAGAGAGAAAGAGAGAGAGAGAGGGGGGGAGGGAAGGAAGAAGAGAGAAAGAAAGGGAGAGAGAGGGGGAGAAACAGAGACAGAGAGAGAGAGGGGAGGGGAGAAAGAGAGGGGGAGAAAGAGAGAGAGGGTGGTGTGGAGGGAGGGAGAGAGATGGAGAGAGAGAGAAAGAGAGAGAGAGAGGGATAGAGGGACAGAGGGAGGTGTGGAGAGACGGGGATGGAGAGAGAAGAGGGAAAGAGGAGAGAGCAAATAACACCTGCTTTTAGGTTTCCAAAACACACTCAAGTCCGGACCGCAGCCAGCCTGATGGGTCAGAATGATGATAAGGACTGATGACAGCATGTTCCACTGTCTACACAGCAACATGACAGTCTGCACAACAACACACTGACAAGGTACAAATAAACAAGAAGTTTCTGGTCCGTCTGCACTCTCCTAGAGGACTGGCTGATGTTGTGAACAGGTGAGCTAGCTCTCTATAGCTGAGTCATCAGTAACTATTAGCTGTAAGAGGTATAAGGGCATTAGCAGTCGTTAGCTGTAGCCATAGCTAACTAAAGACTTGTCCTTGGAGGACATTAGGCTTGGCTAAGTGTTTTTGCTAGCTAGCTGAGGTGTGATAGATAGTGGTCTAGATAGCTTTGAGGGGTAATGGATATTAGCTCAGAAAGCTAGCCAGGATCCATTAGCAGACGAAAGCTTGAATAACTGTTTGAAGTATATTCAGTAGTTCGATGGCAGGTCAGAATATTACATTCGCTGCCCTGGGTCAAAACAATCAATGCATTATTCAAGTCAGTCTCACCTAACCTCAACATCAAGATAGGTTTGACGAAACCTAGCTGTTTCTGCGGTTGCCACGCGGTTGCTAGGGGTTGGTCAACGATGGAGTTTGTGAACTACACACACACACAGTGACCTTTTGGTGACCTCATTGTGATGCTACGTTCCAGAACGGGCAAGCCTCGTCACCATGGTGACGGTTCTTTACGTTCTATAATTCCATTATTCTCAATGAACACTATCTGCGTGAGGGGAAGACTCACAAACCGAGATTAAGATTAATGACAGCACGCAGAAGTCAATGCAGACGTGTGTACACACACACACACTCAAATACAAGCAAGCACGCACGCACACTTCCATAGTTTTTCCTTGTCTGAATCTCTCCTTTTTTTGTACTTTCCGCGCCTGCTTTCCATTCTTCCTCCTCTCTCCGCTGTTTCACCTAATCTCCCGGTGAGTAGGATCTCGCTCGAGAGGCAGACGGTGCCAACTTCTTACCGGGATTGTAATAGTCGTGATCAACCCTTTCAGAAGTCATGTTAGAAATCATTTTGGTGCGCTTTGTTGTCTTTGCCGCTTTTCAAGGCAGATGAAAGCAGGTTTTATCAAACCGTTTATGAGGCCCGTGTCACTGCCACGCGCAGTGGAATCCCTCCTCGCTAGCGCGCATTCAGAGCGGGAAACTCTCAATAAGATCCCGACAATAGCAATTATCTGCAGACAATTCTTTTTTTTTTAGCGAGTTAAGTTTTCTTTAATTGCATTTACAGACTCTAGAATTAAGTATGGCGTGAGGTTTACGTAAACGAGTCCCAAACTAATTTGCATGGTAATGAATATGTTTCTCAGGGAATCTTTGAACGGTCCCGTGCGCTTTCTGTATCGAGGAATCGAAACACAAAGGTCATAAGAAGCGTGACTTTAATCACGTCACTATTAACGTACAAAAATACACTTCCGGTCTGTTGCGCACGGAACGCGATCTCTGCAGGCTAGTTCGTGGCGATGCACAATTATCACTAGTTGTTTCTGTGTTGAGATAGCGTGATAGTCGTAATTAACCAGGGCGCGTTAGACTAACAGTAGGTATCTTAAGTGGAGTGGCTGGAGAGGAGTCTAAGTTCATTTTAAGGAACTAGAAATACCACAATATTATCATTACAAGCAACTGAAACGCTTTGTTTCAATTAGCACATTTGTATGAGCGGCCGTTTACGAAAGAATTCAGACTCTCCTTACACAAACACATGAAATTCAGGCCAACACATTCATCCTACTGAAAACTCCAAATATGTGAAACTTCTTTACAGTCGTATGAAACTCTCAAGTCTTCAAACTATGAGTAAGAAGCTGGGTAGAATACGAGAGTGCGAGAACATTTTCGTTACATCCGGAGTCATTTCAGTACATCCGAAAGAGCGTTAACATGGCTTACCTGTCGTCGTGTAGTGTTACACTGATGAACAGGTGGTGGGATTGCCATGGTAACGCTCACAGGGTTCCTTCCGGCATCATCTGTCGTCATCTGAGTTTCCGGCGCCCTCGCGCTGACTCCCAGACTGAAACAAAGAGAACACAGGCATTTGCATGTCGGATCAAATTTTGAAAAATTGAAAAATTAAAATACCTGTTCAATTGAAAAATTAATGTATCGTTAATAAGTTTGGTCCCTGTAAGAAAATTTGGTTCCACTGTTGTCTGTTTGTTAGATTTTCTAGAGTTTTTTTAAATGATCTTGGAGTAATATTGGTTCAACTAAGCGATCAGTCTGCACGTTTGTGTGTTTATTTGAACTTTTATATAAAGTTCCACTAAACCAGGGGTCTCCAATCCTGGTCCTCGAGGGCCACTGTCCTCAAGGTTTTCGGTGTTTCCCTGCTCCAACACACCTGATTCTAATGAAGGAGTTGTTATCAAGCTCTGTGTTAGTCTGATAACGACCAGGTGTGCTGGGGCAGGGAAACACCGAAAACCTTCAGGACAGCGGCCCTCAAGGACCGGAGTTTGACACCCCTGCTAAACTATCTGTCAGTACCGCTTCCACACTGTGACGCAAGCTAGGAAACAAACCCTCATCTCCTGCCTCCTCATCTCCTGTCTCCTCATTTCCTGTCTCCTCATCTCCTGCCTCCTCATCTCCTGTCTCCTCATCTCCTGCCTCCTCATCTCCTGTCTCCTCACCTCCGATGTCTCCTCACCTCCGATGTCTCCTCATCTCCTGCCTCCTCATCTCCTGCCTCCTCATCTCCTGCCTCCTCAACTCCTGTCTCCTCATCTCCTGCCTCCTCATCTCCTGCCTCCTAAGGCCACTCTCTACTCCCCACAACAGCACGGCCCGTCAACTGATCCGTCGCGCGATCGTCACGGCAACTGTTGCCATCTCTTGAACCGGAGCCGGATCAAACCTGTTTTCCTTCTAATTGGTTCCAGGTTGGATGAGGTGTGATGGGAATGCTGGACAAGCTTGGGACAGGTCTGATGTTTAAACAGCTGTTCTCAGGTTAGCAGCGCTGGGCTGCAGTCTCTCGTCCAATCAGAATCTCCCCCTAGATCTTGTGGAGGGTCAGAGAGTCTTGCGGTCAACGAGTGTGTGTGTGTTGTGTTTGTCTGTTATTCTCTCTCTCTCTCTCTCTCTCTCTCTCTCTCCCTCTCTCTTTTGTCTTCTTCTTCCTCCTCTGTTGTAAGTGTGCAGGACGGGAGACAGGGGGGAGAGGAGTGGTTGGTCTCTGGGGGTGCATTCAGGCCAGGTTATGGGATCCCAGCTCTACAGGGGCCCCCGAGGGACAAACAGAACTGTGCCGGCTTTGTCCCCAGTAATCATTGTGTTCTGGTTTCCCAGGGATTGAATTATGTGACTTCAAACCCGAGTCGGACCTGAGCCGCCGCTGTTGTCTGTAAGGGCCCTGCTGGGACTGCTGGGGTTCTGTTCTCATATCTGACCCTCCTGGACCCAGGCGACTCCCAAAACCAGGACCAGAGACAGGACCAGGACCAAAACCAAGACCCAGACCAGGACCAGGACCAGGACCAGGACCAGGACTAGGAAATAGAGGGAAAGAGAATGAGAGAGAGAGGTACATAGAGAAAGGTAACCAATTTGTTGTGTTGATGTTCACCATCAATGAGCATCTTTCAAACAGTGTTATGTAGAATCCTCTAGTGCAGCAGAATGAGATGGCAGTCTCCACCTGGTGGTCAATCTGAGGAACTGCTCCCGTCATTCTGTTCCTGTACTGGAGGTCAAAGGACCACACTGTAGCTTCTAAATGCAGACTGGAGTAATCCCTCGACAGGCTTCCCTCTGAGCAGGGGCTAGGAGCAGGATACACAACTGAACAGATGGCCTGCTGTCTGCTCTAAGCTGAGAGAGAGGGAGGGGGAGGGAGAGGGGGAGTGAAGGAGGCGGGGCCTGAGGGGTGGGAGGAGGGGAGGAAGAGGGGAGGAAGGAAGGGGGGAGGGGGAAGTTAAGAGTGGGTGGAAGAGTAGAGTTCAGGGGAACCCTCTTTTCAGGGGGCCAGGAGGAGGAAGGAGTTCGAGGAAGAAAAGAGACTGGATTTTTCTTTCTCTCTGTGAGCTTTTCAAACACTGCTCACACGAGAGGCAGAGTAGGGAGAGAGAGAGAGAGAGACAGAGACAGAGAGAGAGAGAGAGAGAGAGAGAGAGGAGACAGGAGAGAGAGGAGAGAGAGCAGAGACAGAGACAGAGAGGTGACAGGACGAAGTGAGACCAGAAGGATTTGGGAACGGGAGGAGACAATGATGAGAGGAGAGAGATGAGGAGGTAGAAGAGAGATAGAGAGAAGAGGAGAGGACGAGAGAAGAGACAGAGAGAGATACAGAGAGAGAGAGACAGGAGAGAGACCCAGAAGAGAGAGACAGGAGAGAGAGAGAAGAAGAGAAGAGAGAGAGAAGAGACGCTCCCTTTCCCAAATCTGCAAGCAACCATGTTTGGTCCTCTCTCTCTTGATCCCTCATGTTTCACCATCCAGCCCTGCTGTCATGTCTCTAGTAGATGGGAGACCAAGTCCTCTGTGGTCTGTAAAACAGGTTCACTTCTACTACGCTACATTTGAACTGTGATCAAGTGTTTGACTAAGCTTCTACCGGTGAAGCCAAACTTTCAGTAACTTGAGCTGTGAAAACAACAAGCTGGACAAACACGCAGGTTGAAATCTTAAAACAAATATTGGGAGTTGTCCTTGGTTCAAGTAGACTGCAGACTGCAGAGAGAAGTAGCAGCTAGCGAGCTAATCACAAGGGAATATGCATGAAATACAAAGCAAGTCTGTTGTTCTGTTTTAAACTCTGTTTAGGACAACAATTTTAGTAGTTTGATGCTGGTTCCAAACTGAGGTACACACACACACAAACAAAAAAAACATTCAGCGACTGCACCCACCCCCCCCCCCCCCACACACCACACACACAACACACACACAGACACACACAGACACACACACACAGACCACCCACACACAGAGACACCGACACAACCACCCACATACACACACACACACACACACAGACACACACCACACAGAAACACCACCACACACACAGAGGACAGACACATACCCACAGAACAACACAGACACACGACACAGAAGGACAAAGCACAGACACACACACACAGACAGACACACAACCAGATACACACACACCACACAACGACACACAGACACACACACAACACCACACACAGACACAACACACACAACAACACAGACACACCACACACACATTCACTCGACTCACCATGAATCTGACATGAATTCCTTCCTCTATTTTGGAGGGGAGAAAGCCAGAGTTTTTGGGGGGTAAATATTTCGCAGTAGATGATGTCATCCATGTTTGGAGGAAGCCCAAGCACAATGCAGAGGTCTCAGTCTGATTCAGTAGAAGCTAGTAGTGATCTGGGGGAAGAAAACAGAATTAGGAAGGAAGAGCTGCTGTTTGTGTGTGTGTGTGTTTGTGTTGTGATGTGTGTTCTGTGGTGTGTGTGTTGTGTGTGTGTGTGTGTGTGTGTGTGTGCTGATTGTTGCATGTACACCTGTTTATACCTGTGTATATGTGTTTACTGTGTATGTGTGTGTTTATGTGTGTATGTGGGGGGGAGGACCTGGAACCCTGGAAGCTGACTAACCCTCCATCTCTCTATCTCCTCTCCCCTCTCTCTCTCTCCCTCTCCTCTCTCTCTCACTCTCTCTCTCATCGCGCACTCTGTCTCTGCTCCTCCCTCTCTCTCTCCCTAACTCTTCCCCCCTCTTCCCCCCTACATCTTCTCCCTCTCTCTCTCTCCCCTCCCTTCTCTCCCCTGTCTCCCCCTCTCCTCTCCCTCTCTCTCACTCCCTCTCTCATCTCTCTCTCTCTCTTCCCTCTCATCTCCCACCCTCCTCTCTTATCCCTTCTCTCCGCCCTCTCTTCGCTATATATCTCCTCTCTCTCCCCCCCCTCTCTTCTCCTGTCCTCCTATCTTATCTCCCCTCCTCCCCTCCTCTCTCCCCATCCTGCTCCCTCTCTCTCTCTCTTCCCTTCCCTTCCCTCTCTCTCTCCTCTCTTCTCTCACTCTCTCTCTCCCCTCTTTCTTCTCTTCTCTCTCTCCCCCTATCTATCTCCCTCTCTCATCCTCCCTTCTCCTTCTCTCTCTCCCTCTCTCTCTCTCTCCCTGTCTCTCTCCCCCTCTCTCCCTCCTCCTGCGTAGCCATGCAGAGACTGTTACAGAGGGTCTGTTAAACACATTAAAGAGGGAATGTGGAACTGAGAGGATTTTTCCTGCGTCTGATCTCAGCCGTGTGAACCTATTGTCCCATGCTGTCATGTGGGTCAACATGCACAAGTGTGTGTGGGTTGTGTGTGTGTGTTGTGTGTGTCTGTGTGTGTGATGTGTGTCTGTATTGTGTGTTGTGTGTGTGTCTGTGTGTGTGTGTGTGTGTGTGATGTGTGTAGTGTGTGGCTATGTGTCGTGTGTTGTGGTTGTTGGGTTGTCTGTGTGTGTTGGTGGTGTGTGGTTGTTTGTGTGTGTGTCTGTGGGTGTTGTGTGTGTGTGTGGGTGAGGAGAGAGGAGAGTTTGTCGTGTTGAAACACTGTTTCATTATTTCAGTGTCACCATCACAGTCTCCAGAAAAGTGCTTCTTTATTTTGACTGGTTTTTGGAGACACTGTTTTATTTATCTTCCTGTGTCATCATGGACAGGAGAGAGAAGACAGGAGATATTCTGCATCTCTATGGTAACAATTACATTCTAATTACAGCTTCTCTGAGTCCACCTCATGATGTCATCGGCTGCTCATTCAACAGGCTTCCCTGCTGTCTACAGGCACATCTCTTCAACTGTAGCAGACCACCAAAGAACCTCACACACACACTCACACACACACTATCACACACTACACACACACTCTCACAACACCTATCCACACACACACTCACGCACAACACACAACTCACTCCACTCACACACACAGCTATCACACTCACGACACACGCACACAACACACACACAAACACACTCACTCACACACACTCACACACACTCACACACACTCACCACCTCCCAGCTCCCTCAGTGCATGTTCCTGGGTGACAGCCTAACCCAAACCCTGGGGTGGGTCTGCTGGTCATGTAAAACTATCCTGATCTTTGTAGAGCTCTCTCTCTCCCCCCCTTATCTCTCTCTCTCTCTCTCTCTAGCTATCTCTCTCACTCCCTTTCTTCTTTCTCTCTTCCCTTCCCCTTTCCTCTCTCTCCCTTCTCTCTCTCTCTCTCATCTCTCTCTCATACTCTGCTCCCTCCCTCTCTCTTTTGTCTTCTTCTTCCTCCTCTGTTGTAAGTGTGCAGGACGGGAGACAGGGGGAGAGGAGTGGTTGGTCTCTGGGGGTGCATTCAGGCCAGGTTATGGGATCCCAGCTCTACAGGGGCCCCCGAGGGACAAACAGAACTGTGCCGGCTTTGTCCCCAGTAATCATTGTGTTCTGGTTTCCCAGGGATTGAATTATGTGACTTCAAACCCGAGTCGGACCTGAGCCGCCGCTGTTGTCTGTAAGGGCCCTGCTGGGACTGCTGGGGTTCTGTTCTCATATCTGCGAGACCCTCCCGACCCAGAAACGACTCCCAAAACCAGACCCAGAGACAGACAGGAACGCAAAACCAACACACAGACAGGACCAGGACCAGGACCAGCACACAAACAGGACCAGGACCAGGACTAGGAAATAGAGGGAGAGAATGATGAGAGAAAGAGTACATAGAGAAAGGTAACCAATTTGTTGTGTTGATGTTCACCATCAATGAGCATCTTTCAAACAGTGTTGTGTAGAATCCTCTAGTGCAGCAGAATGAGATGGCAGTCTCCACCTGGTGGTCAATCTGAGGAACTGCTCCCGTCATTCTGTTCCTGTACTGGAGGTCAAAGGACCACACTGTAGCTTCTAAATGCAGACTGGAGTAATCCCTCGACAGGCTTCCCTCTGAGCAGGGGCTAGGAGCAGGATACACAACTGAACAGATGGCCTGCTGTCTGCTGCTAAGCTGAGAGAGAGGGGGGAGGGAGAGGAGGGAGAGAGAGAGGGATAGGGGGAGGAACGGGGGGAGAAATGAGAGAGGAGAGAAGAGAGTAGAGAGGGGGGAGGAGAGAGAGAGAGATAGGAGGAGGAGAGAGAGGGGAGAGAGAAAGAGAGAGAGAATGACGGGAGGAGAGAGAGAGAGAGAGAGAGGAGGAGAGAGGGCAGAGAGAGAGGGAGAGACGGGGGGGAGGGAGGAGGGAGGGGGAGAGAGGGAGAGAGAGAGAGGATAGAGGGAGAGAGAGAGAGGATAGAGGGAGAGAGAGAGGATAGAGGGGGAGAGAGAGGGAGGGAGACTTGCCACAGAGATAGAGAAAGAACAAGACAGAGAGAGAGGAAGAGAGAGAAATCGGTCTCATGCCACACAAGTAGGTGACACACCAGAGAGAGAGATCACCTCTGCAGACCTCTGGCCCAGCCCTGCCCAGCCCAGCCCAGCCCAGCCCGGCCCAGCCTGGCCCAGCCTAGCCCAGCCCTGCCCAGCCCAGCCCAGCCCAGCCTGGCCCAGCCAAGCCCAGCCTGGCCCAGCCCAGCCCAGCCTAGCCCTGCCTGGTCCACTTCCTGGTACTGAGTCCTGGGCCTTCCCTGGATGACACCCAGCCAGGATCATGGACATGGACATAGACATGGACGGCATCCTGGAGGACTGGCCAGAGTCTCTGGACATCTTTGGGTCTGTTTTGTTGAATGTCCTGGGCGACGCTGAGTGCACAGAAGAGTGGAGCGTGTGTCTGACTCTGCTGGAACACCTCTGTCTGGACCTGTTGGGACACGTGGACGTTCTCCTGGACGACAGGGCGGTTTGTTTCGACATACTGGGCTGCCTGGTGTCTGAGGAGCCCTTAATGTGGGTGTTCCACAACTCCTGAGACTGAGGTTGTGGAGGTATGATCGAACTATGACAAAAAACTATCATCAAATTATGCGTTAATATTCAAACATATTTCTGATGCTGAATTGTGACAAAACACCCCAATAAATAAATAAAAAAAAATGCTTGAATTAAACTGACAACCTATTATTCTGTGCTTGGCTGTTCTGTTATGTGACAATAAAGCCGGTTTTCCAGGACAGATTCCGGTCGGTTCTGTAAATGTAGGGGGGACCGGCTGACCTGTTGACCGAACAGAGAAGCGACGCAGCGCCTAGAGAACGGAGACATTGCCATGGAAACGCAGCCAGCATGTCGTGACAACAAACCATCAACCGACCACAGAGGAGAAGAAGAGAGGTTTTTGGAGATAAATTTAAACTGATAGCCTGAAAATTTTTGTTTTATTATGGGCTGTGTAAATTGTATTTCCGGTAACATAGGAACCTTTGCGTGACGTAATTTAATAAAACACGTAAAACGCCTGATTAACTGTTGTGTTGATTTGTCACGGTTTCACATTATTGTCGAATGCTTTAATTACTCTTGACTGTCATCTGAAAGATATTCATGTACTACGTTTACCGGCATGCCAAGGACTGCACTGCCCAGGCATGCGCAGTGTGGTTATGCAATTGTTTCAAAGGTTGTGTACAGCGATCCACGTTTAGAGAACAGAATGTTATTATCCGTCAAGAAGGAGATAGGCAGGTTTGTCAATCGCCTGCTGTAAAGGTACGTCTTTCTTCTACCTACTGGCTTTATGTTTGATATTTCGAAAAAAATAATTTATTCAAAATAAGTACTTAATACAGATTCCACGAGTAATCGCGCTGTAAGATGATTGATTACCGCATTTTGCGATATATACAATCAATTACCGGCGCAAAATGTATCCAGACAATCGACTGTCAATTTTTGTTTTTATTTTCTCTCGTTAATGTCTAATACTTTTCCGTAGTAATCGCTATCCTGGTTGTTTGATTTGAGTAGTTTTTGTGGTGTACACTTGAAATGATGAAGAATCTACTTTAGAGGGGTGCTGTAGTCCAAAACATAAAGCGCAACAGCGATCACACAACTGTTGTTCGGAAGTGAAATCTTTATTAGTGACTGTCATTTTGCCATATAGACACTTTTTATAAAGCCGCGCTGAAGGATGAGGAATTAAGCAGGTTAGTTTTGGAGATTTACTTTCTCTATGGCCATAGGTATATTTATTTACTATTTCTTTCTCTCTGTCTGCCTGTCTGTCTGTCTGTCTGTCTGTCTGTCTGTCTGTCTGTCTGTCTGTCTGTCTGTCTGTCTGTCTCTCTCTCTCTCTCTCTTTGTGTCTGTCTGTCTGTCTGTCTGTCTCTGTCTCTCTCTCTCTGTCTCTCTCTGTCTCTCTCTCTGTCTCTCTCTGTCTACACCTACATATTTATAAAATTTCCTAATGATCCCCTTCTCTCCTTTCAGTGTATTCAGGTGCGTGTCCAGGTGTGTGCGTCCCAAGTGCGTCTCCTGCGATGTTGCCGTGACGAGGAGGATGAGCGAGGTGGCGCTGGGCGTGGAGGTCGTGCTGGCCTTCTTCTTGGCTCTCTTCCTGCTGCATCGCTACGGTAACGTGAGGAAGCAGCAGCGGCTGGTGTTGCTTGGCACCCTGCTGGCCTGGTACCTCAGCATCCTCATCATCCTCATCCTGCCGCTGGATGTCAGCACGGTAATGGGAGGGAGGGGGGTGGGGGGTGAGGTGTGTGTGAGGATGTGTGTGTGAGGGTGAGAGTGAGAGTGTGTGTGCTGGTGTGTGTGTGAGGGTGTGAGGGTGTGTGTGACAGTGTATGTGTGTGATGGTGTGTGTGTGTGAGGGTGTGTGTGTGTATGATGGTGTGTGTGTGTGATGGTGAGAGCGTGTCTGATGGTGTGTGTGTGTGAGCATGTGTGTCTCTTGTGGGGAATGTGTGTGTGTGAGTGAGCATGTGTGTCTCTTGTGGGGAATGTGTGTGTGTGAGTGAGTATGTGAATGCCTTGAGTGCTTAACCGTCTATAGTTACACATATTAGTTGTATAACAAAGCCCATTGTGTCTCCAGACCATCTATAACCAGTGTAAGATAGACAACAACCCACACCGGTATGCTTTGACCAGCGGTCACCATGGCAACGAGACCTCATCCAACACCTCCATCATCCCCACAGGCTGGTAGGTACCAACCGCAGCCAGGTGAGAGAGCTCACCTGCTGGCTGTGTCTAGCACCTGGCTCTGCCACACCTCCATGGCACACAGTCATGCTCACAAATGTAAACTTGGAATTGAGGTCAATGTTCCTGTGTGGTTATGGTTGTGTGTGTGTAATTGTGTGGTGTGTGTGTAATGTGTGGGTGTGTGTTGACCACAGGCCCCTGAAGGCGTGTTCTAAACCCTGGAGCTACATCCCAGATGGAATCCTGCCAGTCTTCTGGCGTGTGGTGTACTCCCGTCTCACACTGTCTTCAAACCTGGTAAACACACACCACACAACACACACACAGGCATGCACACCAGCACGCACGACTGACACACGTACACATGCGCACACACATGCATACACACACACACACACTCACGCACATACTCCTAATACACTCATAATGTTTGTGTGTGTGTGTGCCTTGTGTGTGTGTGTTTGTGTGTTGTCTTCCTGTGTGTGTGGTGTTTGTGTGTGTGATGTGTGGCAGCTGCTGATTCCCTTTATGCAGTCCTATGCCCGTTCCGGAGCGTTTTCCAGAGCAGGGAGGGTGAAGACTGCACTGATAGAGAATGCTGTCTACTACGGAAGCTACTTGATCATCTTCATCTCTCTGCTCATCTACCTTGCAGCTCACCCCCAGTGGCATCTCACCTGGTCAGTGTGTGTGTGTGTGTGTGTGATGTGGATGTGTGTGTGTGAAGTTGTATTTCTGTGATTGTTATGTGTGTTTATGAGTTTGTATCTGTCTGTGTGTTGAGTTGTAGTGTGAGTTGTATCTTTGTTGTGAGTTGTGTGTGTGGTGTTGTGTTAGGGTGTTGTGTGTGTTGTGTCTGTCTGTGTGTGTGTGAGAGTTTGTATATGTCTGTGTGTATAAGTTTGTATCTGTCTGTCTGTGTGTGTGTGTGTGTCTGAGTTTGTATCTGTCTGTGTGTGGAGTGTGTGTGTGTGTGTGTATCCGTCCTCTTCACCCATGGGATATTGTCTCCCGTACTCACCAGGCGTGAGCTCCAGACCATCGGCATCACCGCCGCCAACACCTGGGGTCTCTTCCTCTTGGTGCTGTTGCTAGGCTACGGCCTGGTGGAGATCCCCCGTTCCTATTGGAGGGCCTCTTGCCATGGTTACCTGCTGGCCAATACCTACTTCAAGGTGGCCAAGATGGCAGCGGAGAAGGCTGAGGCGGAGGAGGGCCTGGAGGACGCCTTGGAGGTGAGGAGGAGGGGTGGGGAAGGGGAGGGAGCGGAGGGGAGAGAGTGAGGTGGGGGGAGTGAGGTGAGGGAGTGAGGGGGAGGGGAGGGGAGGGGAGTAGGTTGAGCCGAAATGTGAGGGGGAGTCAGGTGAGATGAGGGGAGGTGAGGGGGATGGGCAGGGTGAGGGAGTAAGGTGAGTGAGTGTGAGGGAGTGCAGCTGAGGGGAGGGGAGTCGAGTGAGGGAGGGTAAGATCTGTCCTCTAGCCTCTGAGTTAGAGCTGGATCAGGATAGTTGACCCTGTCCCTGTTGACCCTGTCCCTGTTGACCCTGTCCCTGTTGACCCTGTCCCTGTTGACCCTCTGTCTCTAACAGGAAGTGGCCAGCGTGCATCAGTCCATCAGCTTCAGACATCCTCTCAGGAGGTGCGTGGACACCATCCTGAAGAAGGTCAGATTGCGTCTCCCAAATCTAAATGCATCCTTACTGCTGTAACTTCCTGTCAAAGCTCCTCCTCTTCCTGTCTAAGCCCCTCCTCTTCCTGTTGCAGTGTCCTATGGAGTACCAGGAGAGGCTGGGCAGGAACATAGAGAGCCCAGAGCAGGACACCCAGCAGAACCTGCTCCCCTCCAAGAGTAGCCTGATCAAGCTGCACAAACAGGTGTTACTGTGTCTTCTCTCTAATTGTCTTTCTCTGTCTGTTTCTCTTTATCTGTCTGTCTTCTCTATATTAGCGCCCTATCTCTCTGTCTCTATTCTCTTCTCTATCTGTCCTCTTTTAATCTGTCCTGTCCTGTCCTGTCTTGTCTGTTGTCTCTCTCTTCTCTCTCTCTCCCTCCCTCCCTCTCTCTCTAACATCTCTAGAACGTGTGTGTGTGTGTGTGTAATAACGTGTGTGTGTGTGTGCCAGGTGATCTGGTGGGTCCAGAGACACAGCCAGACTCAGGTCCAGTGGAACATCCTCCTGCAGCGTGCCTTCCACCTGGAGGACGTGTCCAAGAACCAGAGCAGCCAGACCCATCAATTCACCCCCAGCTTCCCCCGCCTGCAGCCCCTGTCCTGGGCCCGCTCCCTGCTCTGCCCCCCTCGCGTGGGTAAGCTCTCTCTCCCTGCCCAGGGCACAGACCCTGTGTGTTTAAACAGAAAGATTACGTATGTAAACTTTATGGTCACATGCCGTTATCTGAAGCAACTCCACAGGTACGTTCGAACGTGCTGTCGAGTTGTTGTAGGGGTTCGGTTGTTACCATGCCAACGTAAACGAGACGTAGTGACCTCTGTGCGACCCCTGCGTGACCTCAGCGTTACCCCTGTGTGTGTGCGGTTCAAGCGTGTGTTTTCAGGATATTTAGACCCAAAACTATACTAATCTAATGTACACACACAAAACACACACAAAACACACACAGTTTTCCAAGATATGTGAAGAGATAAGAAACACCCTAGAAAAACACCATAACAGAGAACTCCATCAGTGAGCAAACTGAACACAATCACTCCTGTATATTTATGTAACGTTGCTTTGAAATATACAGTTTGCTTTCCAAGTCCAGTCTTATCAAATCATTCTGTCCCTGTTTCTCCCGAGTGGTTGTGATTCAGACTAACAGTTCTGTGTGTCCAGAGTGGTTCTGGTCCAGACTAAAAGTTCTGTTTCTCCAGAGTGGTTCTATTCCAGACTACCAGTTCTGTGGTTCTGTCTCCCCAGAGTGGTTCTGTTCCAGACTAACAGTTCTGTGGTTCTGTCTCCCCAGAGTGGTTGTGGGAGTGTGTTCTGAGGGGATGGTTGTACCGGGTCTTGGCGGTCCTCTTGGCGCTGATGTCGTTGGCAGTGGTCTGGTCTGAGTGCACCTTCTTCAGCACACGACCTGTCCTCTCGGTGTTCGCTGTTCTGGTCCAGCTGGCTGAGGCAGACTACAACTACCTCTACATAGAGGCAGGACCCTCCCTCCATACCTCCTACACTGTCTCACAACACTGTCGAAGTAGCCCTGCTTATTAAAGCTAGTACATGATGTCTTGTCAAAATACTTGTGAAAATACTGCAATATTACACTGCTAAACTGAACAGTAGGAATATTATGTTTCTCCAAAGTGACGTACACACAATGTACTGTATATAGAAAGTGGGAATAGAAAATGGTACACGATAAGATTTATGATCTTGCTAAAAACATCCCACTAACTGAGATAGATGCCTATCTGGCTGTTTGATCTGAATTCTGTTACCTTCCCTGAAAGTTCTGGAACGTTCCCTGAAAGTTCTGTAACAGTCCCTGAAAGTTCTGGAACGTTCCCTGAAAGTTCTGTAACAGTCCCTGAAAGTTCTGGAACCTTCCCTAAAAGTTGTAGAAAGTTCCATCAAGTCTGTCAGCTTATCAGCTTTTCTGTTGTGACCGTGTTTGTCCACCAGATGGCGTGCTTTGCCACCATCTTCTTCCTGTGTGTGTGCGTCTACTCCACCGTGTTCAGAATCCGAGTGTTTAACTACTACTACCTCGTCCCTCACCAGACAGATGCCTACAGTCTGCAGTTCAGCGGCATGTATGTATAACCTGCGTGTGATGTAGAGAGAGAGAGAGAGAAAGAGATCTGTTAAGTGCTGTGTTTGCTGCTTGTGTGTGTGTCGTGTGGTGTGTGTGTGTACAAGGCTGAACCTGTTGTTCAGTGTCCTGTGTGTGCTGTGTGTGTGTGTATGTGTTGTGTGAGTTTGTGTGTGGTGTGAGTGTATGTGTTAGACGAGGGGTGAACCTGTTGTTCAGTGTGTGTGTGTGTGTTGGTGTGGTGTTAGTGTGTGTGTGTGTGTAGACAAGGTCTCTGAACCTGTTGTCAGTGTGTGTGTGTGGTGTGTGTGTGTTGTGTTAGTGTGTTTGTGTTGTGTGTGTGTGTAGACGAGGGGTGAACCTGTCGTTCACTTTGTGTGTGTCGCTGCTCCAGGTTGTTCTGTCGCCTGACTCCGCCCCTTTGCCTCAACTTCCTGGGTCTCATCCACATGGACTCCACCATCTCCCACCAGGACAGGCAGCAGACCGCTTACACCTCCGTGAGTCACAGCCACTCCCCTCTGGCCTGCTATTGGTTGATTGGTTAACAGATAGATTGGTCTGATTGGTCGATGTGATCCCTCTCAGATCATGGGCTCCATGCGTTTGCTGTTCTTCATAGCAGACGGGTTCTACATCTACTACCCAGTGCTGGTGGTGTTCCTCTGCATCTCTACCTACTACAGGTAAGCACTGCCCAGGACTCTTATTCTGAAGGATCACTGAGCACGTCTAACAAGCCCAGGACTCTTATTCTGAAGGATCACTGAGCACGTCTAACAAGCCCAGGACTCTTATTCTGAAGGATCACTATATACTCTTCCTCCTGCAGTCTCGGAAGCCGTTGTCTGAACCTCATGGGATTCCAGCAATACATGAGTAACCATGACGACCTGACCTCTGACCTGGTGGACGAGGGGCGGGAACTCATCAGACGAGGTTCTATCCCTCACTCGTTCACTCGCTCACTCACTCACTCATTCAACACCTTCCTCCCATCCTCACCCTCTCCCTCTCTCCCATAATAACGTGTTCCTTCCTGTTTACTTCCTGATCCCTCCCCCCTTGTCTCACCCGTCTCACCTGGGCGTGTGAAGAAGCAGGAAGCTGTCCAGAGGAGAGAGAGGGGGAGAGTCGGAGACAGGTGAGCCCCTCAGAACCTGGGTTTCTAACCCCCTGCTGTGCCCTGGGGCTCTGCACCTATATAACACTGTCTCCTGTGGGGGGGTTCTGCCCAGGGGGGCTGGGGCACCTCCTATATAACACTGTCTCCTGTGGGGGGGTTCTGCTCAGGGGGGCTGGGGCACCTCCTAGATAACACTGTTCCCTGTGGGGTGGTGGTGTTCAGGGGGGCTGGGGCACCTAGATAACACTGTCTCCTGTGGGGGGGCTCTGCTCAGGGGGGCTGGGGCACCTCCTATATAACACTGTCTCCTGTGGGGGGGTTCTGCCCAGGGGGGCTGGGGCACCTATATAACACTGTCTCCTGTGGGGGGGTTCTGCCCAGGGGGGCTGGGGCACCTATATAACACTGTCTCCTGTGGGGGGGTTCTGCTCAGGGGGGCTGGGGCACCTAGATAACACTGTCTCCTGTGGGAGGGCTCTGCTCAGGGGGGCTGGGGCACCTATATAACACTGTCTCCTGTTGTGGGGTGGTGGTGTTCAGGGGGGCTGGGGCACCTATATAACACTGTCTCCTGTGGGGGGGCTCTGCTCAGGGGGGCTGGGGCACCTATATAACACTGTCTCCTGTGGGGGGGCTCTGCTCAGGGGTGGCAGGAGCGGTATGCAGAGAGGCAGGCTGCAGGGAGCAGTAGGAGGGGATATTCAACACTAAAAGACAGCGAGTCGTCTACTGAGAGCACAACAGGTGAGGCACCATGACGTTGTGTGTCGTTTGGTTCGACTGTAAACCTGAGTACGTACCAGGGTTGTTGGTATAGGCATGTAACCCCGGCTTGTAACCCCACCCAGGGCTGCTGAGCCCGTGGGCTGAGAGGACAGATCAAGCTGACCTCACAGCAGAGCATCTGCAGCCCCTCTACGCCAACACACACTCTCCCTCCTTCAGGTGAGAGAGAGAGGTGGGCGTGTGGTTGTTGTGTGGTGTGTGTGTGTCGTGTGGAAGAGAAGAGAGAGAGAGAGAGCAGGAGTGTGGGTGGGTGAGAGAGTGTGCATTTGAAGAGAGAGAGAGTGTGTGTTGTGAGAGAGAGAGAGTGTGTGAGAGAGAGATGTGTGTGCAGCTACGCATGTGTGTGCGCGCCAGGGCATGTGTATTTGTGCTGTGCTGTGTGTGTGTGTGAGGGGAGAGAGTGTGTGTGTATGTGTACCTGTGTGTTGTTGTGAGAGTGTGTGTGTGTGTTGAGAGAGAAGGGGGGATGGACATGTGTGCAGAGAGACTTGTGTGTGTGAAGTGTGTGCAGTGTGTGTTGTGTTGGTGTGTGGCTGCTGTGGAGTGTCATTCTTATATCAGCAGTACCAGTATCTCTAGATCCTTCTCTTGTTATTACACTGATCAGGCTGTTAGACCTTTTAATGAAGACACTTTGACAATAGAAATGTTGTTATCTTACTCTTCCCTCTTCTATCTCTCTCATCTCTCTCTCTCTATCCCTCCATCTCTCTCCCTTTCCTTTCTCTCTCCCTCCCTCTCCCTTCCTCTCTCTCTGTTTCTCTCTCCCTGTCCCCTCTCTCTTCTCCCTCTTCCCGATCTTCCTCTCTCTCTCCGCTTCTCTCTCTCTCTCTCCCTCTCCCTCCTGTTCTCTTCCTCCCTCGTCCCCTCTCTCTCTCCCTCTCTCTCTCTCTCTCTCCTTCTTATCTCTCTCTCTCTCCCTCCCTGTCTTCTCCCTCCCTGTCCTCTCTCTCTCTATCTGTCTCTTCTCTCCCTGTTCCTCCCTCTTGCTCTGTCTCTCTGTCTCTCTCTCCCTGTTCCCCATCTCTCTCTCTGTCTGTCTCTCTGCTCTCTCTCTCCCTGTTCCCTCTCTCTCTGTCTGGTCTCTCTGGTCTCTCTCCTCCCTCCTGTCCCCTCGCTCTCTGTGTCTCCAGGTCAGAGGGTGGACGGTACATGTCTCTGTCTCACTCTGGCATCTTCGATGACGTGTGAGAAACTGGAGATACAAAAAAGGGATCAAGGAGAAGAGAGGAGAAGTAGAGGAGAGGAATGAGGAAGGTCTGGAGGAAGATGTTCTCTCAGGAAGTGTGTGTATGAACAGACTGAGGTCAACACACACACTGCGCCCTGATTGTAGCGTGTATTTGTGTTGGTACAGGGTGTATTCGAAGGGCTTTGTCTGATTGGTCGGCTCTCTGTCAGGTGACCGTACCATAACTTCAGGAAGTGACCTTTGTGTCCACAGGGGTCTTCAGGCTGGTCTCTTGGTTTGAACATTGTGTTTATTAATATAACAGATAATTATGATCAGGTGTGGGGGTATCACTGTTTACTATGCTGGGGTCCAAACCTTAGATTCATTTATTCATTCATACATTCATTCATTCATATTTTCCAATTGTAATGACTTAGTTTAGTTAGTTTAATCTCTCTCCAAGATTATATTAAAACATTCTTCCTATTTATTTAGTATTTTAGTTTGCTCATCTTGTGTAAATGGTCATGTTTACGATTAGTCATAAGGAACAATCCATGCCCCTTTTTATGGGCACGGTGGAGAGACAAGCACATGAACATCTTTCCTTCTATGGGCACGGTGGAGAGACAAGCACATGAACATCTTTCCTTCTATGGGCACGCTGGAGAGACAAGCACATAAACATCTTTCCTTCTATGGGCACGGTGGAGAGACAAGCACATGAACATCTTTCCTTCTATGGGCACGCTGGAGAGACAAGCACATGAACATCTTTCCTTCTATGGGCACGGTGGAGAGACAAGCACATGAACATCTTTCCTTCTATGGGCACGCTGGAGAGACAAGCACATGAACATCTTTCCTTCTATGGGCACGGTGGAGAGACAAGCACATGAACATCTTTCCTTCTATGGGCACGGTGGAGAGACAAGCACATGAACATCTTTCCCTCAAGCGGAGGTACAGATACTCACTTTTACAAAGACAAAGGTTGAACTACTGAACTACACTTTTTAAATCAACTTAAAGAAAGACTGACCTGTCTGCTAGCTTATACGTCCTGGGGATTTGAACTTGTTTCATAGTCCAGGTGTGCTCAGGTGTGCTCAGGTGTACCCAGGTGTTCCCAGGTGTGCTCAGGTGTGCTCAGGTGTTCCCAGGTGTGCTCAGGTGTACCCAGGTGTGCTCAGGTGTGCTCAGGTGTACCCAGGTGTGCTCAGGTGTACCCAGGTGTGCTCAGGTGTTCCCAGGTGTACACAGGTGTTGTGCAGGTGTATCCAGTTTCTTTTAGGTGTACACAGTGTTACCTATGTGTTCCCAGGTGTGTGCAGGTGTGCCCAGGTGAGCGTGGCACTTGTGAAGGGCTCGTCTACATCCTGTTTATCTGAAGGGTAAAATCGTCATTGTGCCAAATAATATTTATTTATTTGAATCTGCCTTTTATTTTTTCTTCCTAAATCAACAAGTTTATAATCAGTTTTGTATCAATGAAGCGAGTGCACAGAATACTTTGAGTAAAGTTTTCGTGATCCTACCAAAAGATTGAGTGTTTTGATAGCTTTCCCTTTGTGTGTGTGGTGTGTGTGTGTGGTTGTGTGTGTGTGTGTGTGTGTGTGTGTGTTGTGTGTGTGTGTTGTGTGTGTGTGTGTGTTGTGTGTGTGTGTGGTGCATTCATACTAGAGTTTAGCTTCCAAGGACGAGAGTAAAAGGGTAAAGGGAGGGGGGCGTAGGGGGATTAGAATCGCCATGGTAACTGACCCCGAGGAGCACTCAGAACCAAAACAAGCTCTCAATCAGAGGTCATCCTGACAGCCTTTCACCCAACACAATGCCCCACTCCTCCTGGACGCCATGTTTGCGTGCCAGGAAAAAGGATGAGTGATGGGGTGTGTGCTGTGTGTGTGTGTTGGGGATGTTGGTGTGTATTAGGGAGAGGCGTGTGTGTGTGTGGTTTTTTTTTTTTTTTTTTTGTTTTTTTGTGTGTGTGTGGTGTATGCCTAGTGTGGGTTTGATGTGTGTGTGCCTTGGGATGATGGTGTGTATTAGCGGAGGGTGGGTTGTGTTGGGAGGGTGTGTTTGTGTTGGGAGGAGAGGATTTCGTCCTCTGTTCTCTTCTCACGACATGGTCAACTCACTCATTTCTTCTGCCCCTACCTCCCTCCTGCCCCAGCCTCCCTCCTGCCCAGCCTCCCTCCTGCCCCTGCCTCCCTCCTGCCCCCAGCCTCCCTCCTGCCCCAGCCTCCCTCCTGCCCAGCGCCCCTCCTGCCCCCTGCCTCCTCCTTGCCCCGTGCTCCCTCCTGCCCCAAGCCTCCTCCCTGCCCCAGGCCTTCCTCCTCACCCCAGCCTCCTCCTGCCCCAGGCCCGCTCCTGCCCCAGCCCCCCTCTGCCCCCCCCCCCTCTTGCCCCAGACCCCCTCCATACCCCCCCCCCCCTGCCCCAGCCCCTGCTCCTGTCCAGTCGACCAAGCAGGGGTTAACGAGAGACCAGACCACCCAGGAGTGAAAGGAGAGAGAAGAAAGAGGGGGGAGAAAGGGAGAGGACAGAGAGAAAAAAGGGGGGGGGTATGGAAGGACGAGGACAGGAGAGAAAAAGAGGGGGAGGGAGGGGAGGGACAGAGAAGAAAGGGGGGAGGAAGGGAGAGGACAGAGAGAAGAAAGAGGGGGGAGGAAGGGAGAGGACAGAGAGAAGAAAGAGGGGGGAGGAAGGGAGAGGACAGAGAGAAGAAAGAGGGGGAGGAAGGGACGAGGACAGAAAGAAAAAAGGGGGAGGAAGGAGAGGACAGAGAGAAGAAAGAGGGGGGGAGGAAGGCGAGTGGGACAGAGAGAAGAAAGAAAGGGGAGGAAGGGCAGAGGACAGGAGAAGAAAAGGGCGGGAGGAAGGGGAAGGAACAGAGAGAAGAAAGGGGGAGGAAGGAGAAGGACAGAGAGAAGAAAGAGGGGGAGGAAGGGAGAGGACAGAGAGAAGAAAGGGGGGAGGAAGGGAGAGGACAGAGAAAGGAAGAAAGAGGCGGGAGGAAGGAGCGACAAGAGAGAAGAAAGAGGGGAGAAGAGAGAGGACAGAGAGAAGAAAGGGGGAGGAGAGATGGAGAAGGAGACAGAAAGAAAAGGCGGGGAGAAAGCGGAGGGACAGAGATAAGAAAGAGGGGAGAAGGAGAGGACAGAGAGAAGAAAGGGGGGAGGAAGGAGAGGACAGAGAGAAGAAAGAGGGGGAGGAAGGGAGAGGACGAGAGGAAGAAAGGAGGCCGGGGAGAAGCGGAGAGGACAGAGAGAAGAAAGAGGGGAGGAAGAGGAGGGGACAGAGAGAAGAAAGAGGGGAGGAAGGAGAGGACAGAGAGAAGAAAGGGGAGGAAGAGAGGAACAGAGAGAAGAAGAGGGGGGAGGAAGGAGAGGACAGAGAGAAGAAAGAGGGGAGGAAGGAGAGGACCGAGAGAAGAAAAGAGGGAGGAAAGGGATGAGGACAGAGAGAGAAAGAGGGGGAGGAAGGGGAGACGACAGAGCAAAGAAAGGGGAGTGAGAGGCTGGGAGAGAGAGAAGAAAAGAGAGGGGCGAGAAGGGAGAGGACAGAGAGAAGAAGAGGGGAGGAAGGACGAGGACAGAGAGAAGAAAGAAGGGGAGGAAAGGATGAGGACAGAGAAAGAAAAGAGGGGCGGAGAAGGGAAGAGGACAGAAGAGAAGAAAAGGGGTGGGAGGAGGGAGAGGGCCCAGAGAGAAGAAAGAGGGGAGGAAGGGAGAGGACAGAGAGAAGAAAGAGGGGAGGAAGGGAGAGGACAGAGAGAAGCTTTGGTGTCTTCAATGGTTGATTTATTGAATCTTCTGAATCCTATTCACACAGTTGACACAGAAGATACACACTTATACATCTATGTGTCTATCTATACATACATCCATGTGTCTATCTATACATCTATGTGTCTATCTATACATACATCCATGTGTCTATCTATCTATACATACTTTTGTCTATTGATAACCCACTCATACCTTAATGCTATTCATACTACTGACTCACTGAACCATGCATACCCTACCTGATGCACAACAGTGAATGTAACAAATGTACAGTACGTAAGAGTACAAGTCAAGTCCCATTCTACCCCTGAGTTCCGTCCATCATTGTAGTTTCACTTTAGCCTTGCTGCTGAATTTTCCCCTCAGCAGGTGTACCCAGGTGTTCCTATGTGTACACAGGTGTACACAGGTGTTCCTATGTGTACACAGGTGTACCCAGGTGTTCCTATGTGTACACAGGTGTACACAGGTGTTCCTGTGTGTACACAGGTGTACACAGGTGTTCCTATGTGTACACAGGTGTACACAGGTGTTCCTATGTGTACACAGGTGTACACCTGTGTACACAGGTGTGTGCAGGTGTATCCAGGTGTTCTTAGGTGTACACAGGTGTTCCTATGTGTTCCCAGGTGTGTGCAGGTGTGCCCAGGTGAGCGTGGCACTTGTGAAGGGCTCGTCTACATCCTGTTTATCTGAAGGGTAAAATCGTCATTGTGCCAAATAATATTTATTTATTTGAATCTGCCTTTTATTTTTTCTTCCTAAATCAACAAGTTTATAATCAGTTTTGTATCAATGAAGCGAGTGCACAGAATACTTTGAGTAAAGTTTTGATTATACAAAGATGAGTGTTTGATAGCTTTCTCCTTTGTGTGTGTGTGTGTGTGTGTGTGTGTGTGTGTGTGCGTGTGTGTGTGTGTGCATCTATAATTTAGCTTCCGAAGGACGAGAGTAAAAGGGTAAAGGGAGGGGGGCGTAGGGGGATTAGAATCGCCATGGTAACTGACCCCGAGGAGCACTCAGAACCAAAACAAGCTCTCAATCAGAGGTCATCCTGACAGCCTTTCACCCAACACAATGCCCCACTCCTCCTGGACGCCATGTTTGCGTGCCAGGAAAAAGGATGAGTGTATTGGTGTGTGTTTGTGTGTGTGTGTGTTGGGGATGTTGGTGTGTATTAGGGAGTGTGTGTGTGTTGGGGATGGTGGTGTGTGTTTGTGTGTGTGTGTGTTGGGGATGATGGTGTGTATTAGGGAGGGTGTATGTGTTGGGGAGGGAGAGGATTTCCTCCTCTGTTCTCTTCTCACGACATGGTCAACTCACTCATTTCTTCTGCCCCTACCTCCCTCCTGCCCCAGCCTCCCTCCTGCCCCAGCCTTCCTCCTGCCCTAGCCTTCCTCCTGCCCCAGGCCCGCTCCTGCCCCAGCCCCCCTCCTGCCCCAGCCCCCCTCCGAGAGAAGAGAAAGAGGCGGAGGAGAGGGAGAAGGATGCAAAAAGCAGGTGGGAGGAGGAGAGGACAGAGAGAAGAAAGAAGGGAGGAAGGGAGAGACAGAGAGAAGAAAAAGGCGGGAGGAAGGGAAGACAGAGAGAAGAAAGAGGGAGGAAGGGAGAGGACAAGAGAAGAAGGGGGGAGGAAAGGGAACAGGAGAGAAGAAAGAGGGGAGGAAGGGACAACCAGAGAAGGAAGAAAGGGGGAAAGGAGAGACAAGAGAAAAAGAGGGGGAGAGAGGGAGGGAGGGATGGAGAAGGGAGAGAGGTGGGGTGGTTGGGGGGTGGGGAGAGGGGAGGGAGAGGACAGAGAGGAGAAAAGGGAGAAAGAGAAAGACAGAGAAAGAAAGGAAGGAGGAAAGGGAGGGGACCAAGGAGAGAAGAAAGAGGGGAGGAAGTGGGGACAGAGAGAAGAAAAGGGAGGAGGAGAGGACAGAGAGAAGAAAGGGGGAGGGGAGCGGAGGACAGAGAGAAAAAAGAGGGGGAGGAAGGAGAGGACAGAGAGAAGAAAGGGAGAAGGAGAGACAAAGAGAAAGAGGGAGGAAGGAGAGGACAGAGAGAAAGAAAGAGGGAGGAAGGGAGACACGGGGGAGGGAGGGAGACGCAGGGTCAGGAGGATGGGAGGACAGGTGGAGGGAGGACAGGTGGAGGGAGGGAGAGAGAAAGAGGGGGAGAAGGAGAGGACCAGAGAGAAGATAAAGAGGAGAGGGGAAGACAGAGAGAAAAGAAGGGGGAGGAAGGGAGAGGACAGAAAAGAAAGGGGAGAGGAAGGACAGAGAGAAAGAAAGAGCGGAGGAAGGGAGAGACAGAGAGAAAGGAAAAGAGGGAGAAGGCGAGAGGACACGAGAGAAAAAAGGGGAAAAGGAAGGACAGAGAGAAGAAAGAGGGGGAGGAAGGAAGACAGAGAGAAAGAAAGGGGGGGAGGAAGGAAGGAAAAGAGAAAAGCCGAGGAAGGGAGAGACAGAGAGAAGAAAGAGGGGAGAAGAGAGAGAAAAGAGGAAGCTTTGGTGTCTTCAATGGTTGATTTATTGAATCTTCTGAATCCTATTCACACAGTTGACACAGAAGATACACACTTATACATCTATGTGTCTATCTATACATACATCCATGTGTCTATCTATACATCTATGTGTCTATCTATACATACATCCATGTGTCTATCTATCTATACATACTTTTGTCTATTGATAACCCACTCATACCTTAATGCTATTCATACTACTGACTCACTGAACCATGCATACCCTACCTGATGCACAACAGTGAATGTAACAAATGTACAGTACGTAAGAGTACAAGTCAAGTCCCATTCTACCCCTGAGTTCCGTCCATCATTGTAGTTTCACTTTAGCCTTGCTGCTAAATTTTCCCCTCAGCAGGGCCCAGGCCAGGACTACAACTCCCAGCAGCCCCAGGGAGATGAGGAGGGCCACATCCAACAGGCAGCGCTGGAACCAGTGTTGGTCCAGGGAGGCGGGGCGAAGGTGGGCCCCGCCCCCGTTTATTAGAACATGCTCCACCCACTTCACCAGCAAAGGCCCGGGACCAAGAGGCTGTGATTGGTGGATCCTGCTGAGTGACAGGGCTGAGGTCTTGTATCTGTTCAGGGAAGGCAGGGCAGAACGTAGGAGAATGTGAAGTAACGACAGTGTTAACCTGCGACTTGCTGGCCCGAAAGCTACTGGGTTAGGCTCCAGTCACCCATAACCCCAAAAAACGGGAACAAGCAGCATTGCAATCCCTCCCAGGGATCAGCTGTAGACAATGGATGGATGTATGGACAGTGTTAGCCCGCTAAGATAAAGCCCAGGCTTGTTTGCTGGCTGTCTGCAGCAGGTCTGGACCTACCTGGGGTCCTGGATGAGGGTGACTATGGTGTCTGTTAGCAGCCTCCTGGAGAGCTGCTGCGGTTTGATTTCCAGTCCCAGACCCCGGGCCTTCACACGCACGGCGTTGTCGAACTGATCACCGAAAAGAGGGATGGCCAGGACGGGGACGGCGTGGTACACAGCCTGAAGGAGGCTGTTCTGCCCTGCGTGGGTCACCAGGACACGAGCCCTGGGGTGGCCTGCAAGGACCACCAGGGGGAGGGAGTACGAGATGAGAGGATGGTGGAGAGAGAGGGAGAGAGATGGGGGGGAGTACGAGATCAGAGGATGGTGGAGAGAGAGGGAGAGTGGAGGGAGAGAGATGGGGGGAAGGGAGAGAGAAGATGGGAATAGAGGATGTGAGAGAGAGAGAGAGAGATATGGGGAAAAAGGGGGAGGAAGGATGGGAGGAGAGGAGGGGAGAGAGATAGAGATGGGGGAAACGGGAGGGAGGATGAGAGGATGTGATGTGTGAGAGAGAGAGAGAGAGAGAGGGTAAGGGAGAGAGATGGAAGGCGAAAGGGTGATGGAAAGATTTTCAAGTTTTTCCCCCCAAAATCCCAAGATCACATTTGAGTATTTTCCCTGTAGTGAATCCTCCAGCCCAGAGGGTGTGTCTCACCCAGCAGGTCGTTCTGCGGCAGCCAACCCTCCAGCCTGATGTTGGGCGGCGTGGGGAGGTGAGGGGGCCAGCGGCCAGGCTCGTACCTCCACAGCACCCCCTGCTGGAGGGAGGACAGGCCTGCAGACAGCTCCAGGAGCAGATCTTCCAGGGGAACTGAGGACAGCATGGATCCCAGGGTGACCACCACGAAGCCAGCCTCACCCCAGCCAGAGATCCACTCCTCCAGATCCTGGAGGAGCAGCAACACAGGAAGCTCACTGACATTAAGATTCAAACTGATGTGGTGATTTAGTACCAGTTCACACCTTGATGCTTGACACACTACCCACCCTCAGGTGTGGGTGAGTAGGGATGTGAGGGTGATCAGGTATGAACACACCTGGGGAACAGGTGTAGCAGGCTTGGACAGCAACCCCCCCACTAGCACGGTGTAGGGCATCAGAGGCTGAGGGAATTCCAATGAGAAGTCTGTGTTGAACGCCCACAGCTCTGATTGGCTATACAGCTCCGAAAAAGGCGGGGCCGGGGCTCCCGGCGGGAAATGGCGTTCCGCCACAGCCCGGAACCTACGGAACACCAGCTCCTGACCAATCGGGGAGGCGACTGCCCACAGCAGGTTCTGCACGCGCTCCCAGAGGGTCATGTGATCGGAGAGACGGGAGTTGAAGACGGGGGCGTGGGAGAGGGGGGCAGGGAGGCTGGCGGAGAGGGGGGCATTCAGACCCCCAGGGTAGAATGACACATAACGTAAGCCTGCAGAAGACAATACAGTTACACAGGGACAGCATCACTCAGGTGAGATAGGTTACACAGAGACAGCATCACTCTGGCGAGATAGGTTACACACGAACAGCATCACTCAGGTGAGATAGGTTACACACGAACAGCATCACTCAGGTGAGATAGATTACACACAAACAGCATCACTCAGGTGAGATAGATTACACACAAACAGCATCACTCAGGTGAGATAGGTTACACACGAACAGCATCACTCAGGTGAGATAGGTTACACACGAACAGCATCACTCAGGTGAGATAGATTACACAGAGACAGCATCACTCAGGTGAGATAGGTTACACAGAGACAGCATCACTCAGGTGAGATAGATTACACAGAGACAGCATCACTCAGGTGAGATAGATTACACAGAGACAGCATCACTCAGGTGAGATAGGTAACACAGAGACAGCATCACTCAGGTGAGATAGATTACACAGGCACAGCATCACTCTGGTGAGATAGGTAACACAGAGACAGCATCACTCAGGTGAGATAGGTTACACACGAACAGCATCACTCAGGTGAGATAGGTTACACAGAGACAGCATCACTCAGGTGAGATAGATTACACAGAGACAGCATCACTCAGGTGAGATAGGTTACACACGGACAGTATCTCTCAGATGAGACGGATAGCGTTACACTATGTTTACTTGTTATAATCGAACAGCATCACCTCAGGTTTGAGGGTTTGAGACGGATGTTTAAAGATTAAACTAATTGCTGTCTGATTAAATGAATGACTTGTCTCTTAAGTGCATTCTCAACAGCCAATCACAAGCTTCCTATGAGTCTTGACCTCTGACCTAGGGCATGAGCCAGCAGGAAGGAGCAGGGGTTGAACGCGTCCAGGATGGCCAGGTCATAGGCCTCGCCGCGGAGGAACGACATCACTTCCTGGTCGGACAGGATGAGGTCGCACTGGTATGCCAGGTGACCCATGAAGTTCAGGAAGTTACTGAAGTTATCCCTGAGAAAGAGAGGAGGAGAGAGCGTGTGTGTGTAAGGCAGTCAGTGTGTGTGTGTGTGTGTGTGTGAGTGCGTGTGTGGTGTGTGTGTGTATGTATGTGTATGTATGTGTGTGTGTGTGTATGTATGTGTATGTATGTATGTGTGTGTGTATGCATGTGTATATGTGTGTGTGTGTGTGTGTGTGTATGTAAGTGTATGTGTATGTATGTGTATGTGTGTGTGTGTTTGTGTGTATGTATGTGTGTATGTGTGTGTGTATGTATGTGTGTATGTGTGTGTGTGTGTGTTTGTGTGTATGTAAGTGTGTGTGCGTGTATACGTGTATGTGTGTGTGCGCGCGTGTGTGGCGTACTGTCCCAACAGGAAGTGTGTCTGCTGTTCCAGGAACCAGCTGTTGTACAGAGTGATGTAGCTGTCCCCAGCAGACCAGGTACTCAGCTGGTAACTGTGGGGCCGTCCTGTGTACTCCACACCTGGACACAAGGAACACTGTCAGTCTGTGGCCTGTGTGTATGTGTGTATACAAGTGTACGTGTATATGAGTGTGTATATGAGTGTGTGTGTGTATATGTGTGTGTGTGTTTATATGAGTGTGTGTGTATATGTGTGTGTGTATATGAGTGTGTGTGTGTATATGTGTGTGTATATGAGTGTTTGTGTATATGAATGTGTGTGTGTGTGTGTATGAGTGTGTGTGTATATGTGTGTGTGTGTATGAGTGTGTGTGTATGAGTGTGTGTGTATACATGTGTACGTGTGTATGAGTGTGTGTGTATGAGTGTGTGTATGTATACATGTGCACGTGTGTATGAGTGTGTGTGTGTGTAACAGGTGTGTGGTGCTGTATGATGTGTGTGTATGGTTGTGTGTGTATACATGTGTTCTACTGTGTGTGTATAGAGTGTGTGTGTGGCTATACAGGTGTGTGTGTGTATGAGGTGTGTGTATGTGGTGTTGAGGGGTGGTGTGATAGGAAGTGTTGTGTGCGTGTGTGTAATGTGTGTGTGTGCGTGTATGATGTGTGTGTGTATGAGTTTTGTGTGTGTGTGTGTGTTACAGGTGTGTGTGTGTCTGTATGAGTGTGTGTGTATTTGTGTGTGCGTGTGTATGCACATGTTTGTGTATGTTTTTGTTTGTGTGAGTGTGTGTATTTTGTAGGCCTTTTTGTGTGTATGAAAGTGTGTGTGTGTGCGTGTGTATACAGGTGTGCTGTGTGTGTATGAGTGTGTTGTGTAGGTGAAGTGGTGTGTGTATGAGCTGTGTGTGTGTGCGTGTGTATACGGGAGGTGTGTGTGTGTTTATGGAGTGTGTGGGTATGAGTTGTGTGTATTGAGTGTGTGGTGCTATGAGTGTGCTTGTGTGTGCTGTGTGTTTATCAGTGTTGCTGTGTGTGTATGAGTTCTTTTCGTTTTCGTGTCTCGAACTTCCTTTCCTGAACCCAGATAATCTATAGAACTAAGTTGTTGTCACTATTCCCA
>BROE01000008.1:1275262-1276382 GCA_036571765.1 Plecoglossus altivelis | reverse complement strand
GAGAGAGAGAGAGAGAGAGAGAGAGAGACAGGGATAGCAGGCAGATGCCTGGAGGTCTATGAATACGACAAACTGACAGGTGAAGGTCTTGAAACTGGGAAGTGTGTGTGTGTGAGAGATAGAGAGGGTGTGTGTGTGTGAGAGAGATAGAAAGGGTGTGTGTTTGTGTGAGAGAGTGTGTGTGTGTGTGTGTGTGAGATAGAGAGGGTGTGTGTTTGTGTAAGAGAGAGAGAGGGTGTGTGTTGGATACAGTGCTACTCTGGTTTATTGATAAAAACCATCTTTGTGTTGATGCATGAAAATAATCCCTTTCCCCTCTTCCTTTCTCTCTGCCTGTTTCTCCCTTTCTATCAGTCTCTTCCCCCCCCTCTCTCTCCACCCTCTCTCTCTTCCCCCCCTCTCTCTTCCTCCACCCTCTCTCTCTCTCTTCCTCCACCCTCTCACTCTCTTCCTCCAGCCTCTCTCTCTTCCTAACCCTCTCTCTCTCCCACCTTCATTCTTGCTATCTCAAACCTTCTCTCTCACTCTCACCCTATTTATCTTACCCCCCTCTCTCTTTCTCTCTCTCTCTCTCTGTCTCTCTCTCTCTGTCTCTCTCTCTCTGTCTCTCTCTCTCTGTCTCTCTCTGTCTCTTTCTCTGTCTCTGTCTCTCTGTCTGTCTGTCTCTCTCTCTCGCTCTCTCTGTCTCTCTCTCTCTGTCTCTCTCTGTCTCTTTCTCTGTCTCTGTCTCTCTCTCTCCTTCCCTCTCATTCTCTGTATTGATCCCTGCTCCTCTAAATCTCTCTCTTCCATGTGTAGTCCATTCCTCTGTTCCTCCTGCTGTTGGACATGTGCCAGACCAGGATGGGGTTACTACAGTCTCGTCTCTTCTCCCTTCTCTGACTCTCATCCTTTTCTGCCTTTCTCCCCCTCTCTGTCCTGTTCTCTGTCTTTCCATCTGTTCTCCTGTCTGTCTGTCTGTCGTCTGTCTTCTCTCTCTGCTGTCCTTCTGTCTCTGCTCTGTCTCTCTCTGTCTCTGTCTCTCTCTTGTCGTCTTGTCTCTCTCTGTCTCTTGGCTTCTCTCTCTCGTCTTTGGCTCTGTCTCTCTCTCTCTCTCTCTGTCTCTGTCTCTGTCTCTGTC
>BROE01000008.1:1265262-1270262 GCA_036571765.1 Plecoglossus altivelis | reverse complement strand
GTAGCTATGCTAGCTGTGTTATCTAGCTATGCTAGCTGTGTTCTCTAGCTATGCTAGCTGTGTTCTCTGTAAACATGCTAGCTGTGTTCTCTGTAAACATGCTAGCTATGCTAGCAATGCTTGATGTGTTCTTTGTAGCCATGCTAGCTATGCTAGCTGTGTTCTCTGTAGGTATGCTAGCTGTGTTCTCTGTAGCTATGCTAGCTACGATAGCTGTGTTCTCTGTAGCTATGCTATGATCTGTAGCTATGATCTGCTGTGATCTGTAGCTATGCTATGCTAGCTGTGTTCTCTGTAGCTATGCTAGCTATGGTAGCTGTGTGGTGTGCAGCTCTGCAAGGCAAACTGGACTGAGCTGCTTTGTCTAAATGGACAACAAGGGCCCTGCCAGACCAATTAGGCAGCAAAGCAAAACTAATGACTCTGGTTAACTCTGCCTCTGAAGAATGGAGCTGTCCCTTCTCACTGGCAAGAGCTGTGATGGAGTGTGCTGTGTGTGTGTGTGTCTCTGACTATGATTTGTGTCCATATAAATGTGTGTGTGTGAATATGCTTGTGTGTCTGTGTGTGTTTGTGAATATGCATGTGTGTCTGTGTGTGTGTGTGTGTGTTTGTGAATATGCATGTGTGTGTGTGTGTTTGTGAATATGCTTGTGTGTGTGTTTGTGAATATGCTTGTGTGTCTGTGTGTGTGTGTTTGTGAATATGTGTGTGTGTGTGTGTTTGTTAATATGCTTTTGTGTGTGTGAATATGCTTGCATGTCTGTGTGTGTGTGTGTGTGTGAATATGCTTGTGTCTGTGTGTGTGTGTGTGTGTTTGTGAATATGCTTGTGTGTGTGTGTGAATATGCTTGTGTGTGTGTGAATATGCTTGTGTCTGTGTGTGTGTGTGTGTGAATATGCTTGTGTCTGTGTGTGTGTGTGTTTGTGAATATGCTTGTGTGTGTGTGTGTGAATATGTTTCTGTGTGTGTGTGTGTGAGTATGCTTGTGTGTGTGTGTGTGTGTGAATATGCTTGTGTGTGTGTGAATATGCTTGTGTGTGTGTGTGTGTTTGTGATAAACAGCGGTAGCTGTGATGACCAGCATATGCCAGACGGGCATTCACCCAGAACCATCTCCTCCCTCCTCCTCCTCCCCACGTTCTCCTCCTCCTCCCTCCCCCTCCTCCTCCTCCGCCCCACATCACCAGGACAGTATACCATTGTTTCACCTGGCTGAGGAGAGGAGGGGAAGGGATTTATATAATTGCCTCCCTATTTAACGAGCTAATTAAGCACATAGTGTTGCAACCTGCGGGCGTTACTGAAATCACTCCGCCACAGTTCAGTGGAGCTCCTTATGGAGCAAGAGGGAGGGGAGGGGAGAGGGAGAGGGAGAGTGATGAGGAGAAAGGGGGAAGGAGAGAGAGAGAGTGAGAGAGAGAGAAAGAGTGAGTGAGTGACTGATGGAGGGGAGAGGAGAGAGAGAGAGAAAGATGGAGAGAGATGGAGAGAGAGATGGAGAGAGAGATGGAGAGAGAGGTAGAGAGAGAGGTAGAGAGAGAGATGGAGAGAGAGATGGAGAGAGAGATGGAGAGAGAGATGGAGAGAGAGATGGAGAGAGAGGTAGAGAGAGAGATGGAGAGAGAGGTGGAGAGAGAGATGGAGAGAGAGATGGAGAGGGGGAGAGGAGAAATGGCTAATGAAAGCAGAAACAGTCTCTCCTCCTCCTGAAAGGAGACAAGTGGAGATGGAGGATTCTACAGTGTAAAAGGAGGATTCTGAAGTGTATAAGGAAGGATTCTGAAGTGTATAAGGAAGGATTCTACAGTGTAAAAGGAGGATTCTACAGTGTAAAAGGAAGGATTCTACAGTGTATAAGGAAGGATTCTACAGTGTAAAAGGAGGATTCTACAGTGTATAAGGAGGATTCTAAAGTGTATAAGGAAGGATTCTACAGTGTAAAAGGAGGATTCTGAAGTGTATAAGGAAGGATTCTGAAGTGTAAAAGGAAGATTAGTAATGTGACTGGCAGTAGAAGCCTCAGTATCTCTCTGTCTGTCTCTGTCTCTGTCTGTCTCTGTCTCTGTGTCTCTGTGTCTCTGTGTCTCTGTCTCTGTCTGTCTCTGTCTGTTTCTGTCTCTCTGTCTCTCTGTCTCTCTGTCTCTCTCTGTCTCTCTCTGTCTCTCTGTCTCTCTGTCTCTCTGTCTCTCTCTGTCTGTTCTGTCTCTGTCTCTGTCTATGTCTGTCTCTATGTTGTCTCTGTCTGTCTCTGTCCTCTGTCTCTCTGTGGCTCTGTGTCTCTGTCTCTCTCTGTCTCTCTCTCTCTCTCTCTCTCCATCTCTCTCTCTCCTCTGTCCTCTCTCTCTCTCGTCTCTGTGTCTCTCTCTGTGTCTCTTGTCTCTCTCTCTGCTAGAGCAGAGCTGGACCCTGCTAAAACAAATGCTTTCAGCCAATTGATGCACAAGTGATGAAGTGAGGGACTGATCCTGTGACCTCTTGTTCTGTAGTCAAATACTCTAACCACCAAGCTGTATACAACCCCATTATTTGAGCACAGCCACCTGTTGCTGCCCGCTTTTAACCTCCCCTCTCTCCCCCACCTCCCCCGCACCCTCCCTCCTTCAAAACAAAAACACAGGATGGGGAAAAACAAAAGAGAACAAAAAAAAAGAAAAAACCTTCAATAGAATTTTAATTTGTTCCATTATGGTATGCAGATGAGCGGAGAGCAGATGTTTGCATAGGAGTGGAGGTGATTACCCAGACAGCCAGCCAGTCTGCCAGTCAGACGCGACAGGTCAGTCTGGCAGCAGTTTTCAGCCAGTCTGCCAGTCTGCCAGCCATCCAGTCAACCAGCCATCCATTCTGCCAGCCATCCAGTCAATCAGCCAGTCAGCCAGCCAGCCAGCCAGTCAGTCAGTCTGCCAGCCAGTTTTCCAGCCAGTCTGCCAGCCAGTCTGCCAGCCATCCAGTCAATCAGCCAGTCAGCCAGCCAGCCAGCCAGTCAGTCAGTCTACCAGCCAGCCAGCCAGCCACCCAGTCTGCCAGTCTGCCAGCCAGTCAGTCAGCCAGCCAGCCAGTCTGCCAGTCAGACAGTCAATCAGCCAGCCAGGATGGATGGTTGGAAATGCAGGTGTGTACAAATTGAAATTCAATAGCAGTGGGTTGCTCTCCCCCCCTTGCCCTCCACACACACTCCTAGGCCCCCTCCACACACACACACACACACACACACACACACACACACACACACTCTCTGCCCTCCAGGCTGAACCTGAGTAGGTCTTTAAATTAAAAGTAAAGCGCATAAACTTTTTAAATACATAGATAAAGGGTTAGATAACTCCCCCTATTGAAATTGGTCACAAACACACACACACACACACACACACAAACACACACACAAACACACACACACACACACAAACACACACACACATATTCACGTACACAGGATCTGTGATCAATAAACAGTTCTATTAAGACATCTCCTGAGGTGTCGTGTGTGTGAAGCTTGATTTATTTGTTGTTTCTAAGAGGTTGTAAATCAACACTTAGCCTCAGGATGCCAGTTAAGCTGTGTTTGTGTTTGTGTGTGTGTGTGTGTATGTTTGTGTGTTTGTGTGTGTGTGATTGTGTCTCTGTGTGTGTGCATGCGTATGTGTCTGTGTGTGTGTGTCTGTATGTGTGTGTGTGTCTGTGCATGTGTGTGTGTGTCTTTGTGTGTGTGTGCGTGTGTCTTTGTGTGTGTGTGTGTGTGTCTTTGTCTTTGTGTGTGTGTGTGTCTTTGTCTTTGTGTGTGTGTGTGTCTTTGTCTTTGTGTGTGTGTGTGTGTGTGTGTGTGTGTGTTGGAGCAACAGCAGTAAACATTGCAAGAAGAGGATGTAGTGTGACCTCACCTTCTCTTCATTAAACATGGATGCTACTATTCTATTATGTGCTTTGACCAGGAAGTGACTCTGACCATTGAACCTCTGAACTCTGAACCAATAAGATGAGCTAAAGATAGACACCTTCTACCTGGCAGTCAACAAATACTACTTGAAATACTTTCAAGTACCCAGGAGCAGAATGGTGTTGTGTTGTGATGTGAGGACTGTGTTGTGATGTGAGGACTGTGTTGTGATGTAGCGTGAGGACTGTGTTGTGATGTGATGTAGCGTGAGGACTGTGTTGTGATGTGAGGACTGTGTTGTGATGTGAGGACTGTGTTGTGATGTGAGGACTGTGTTGTGATGTGAGGACTGTGTTGTGATGTGAGGACTGTGTTGTGATGTGAGGACTGTGTTGTGATGTGAGGACTGTGTTGTGATGTGAGGACTGTGTTGTGATGTGAGGACTGTGTTGTGATGTGAGGACTGTGTTGTGGCGTGAGGACTGTGTTGTGACGTGAGGACTGTGTTGTGATGTGAAGACTGTGTTGTGATGTGAGGATTGTGTTGTGATGTGAGGACTGTGTTGTGATGTGAGGACTGTGTTGTGATGTGAGGACTGTGTTGTGATGTGAGGACTGTGTTGTGATGTAGCGTGAGGACTGTTGTGATGTAGCATGAGAACTGTGTTGTGATGTGAGGTGAGGACTGTTGTATGGTAGCTGAAACTGTCGTTGTTGATCCTGTCCCTCCCTTCTCTCTCCTCTGGAATGTGAGGAGACTGTGTTGTGAAGTGATGTAGCGTGAGGACTGTGTTGTGATGTGAGGACTGTGTTGTGATGTGAGGACTGTGTTGTGATGTGAGGACTGTGTTGTGATGTGAGGACTGTGTTGTGATGTAGCGTGAGGACTGTGTTGTGATGTAGCGTGAGGGACTGTGTTTGGATGTGAGGAGTGTGTGTGTGTGATGTGAGGGACTGTGTAAAGGCGATTGTGATGTGAGGACTGTGTTGTGATGTAGCGTGAGGACTGTGTTGTGATGTGAGGACTGTGTTGTGATGTGGCGTGAGGACTGTGTTGTGAAGTGATGTAGCATGAGGACTGTGTTGTGATGTAGCGTGAGGACTGTTGTGATGTAGCATGAG
>BROE01000008.1:1220685-1231438 GCA_036571765.1 Plecoglossus altivelis | reverse complement strand
AGGGAGGGAGGGGGGAGAGGGAGGGAGGGAGGGGGGAGAGGGGGAGACAGGAGAGTGAGAATGGAGAACGAGAGGGTGAGTTCATGTTTTTTTAACCCTGCAGTATGTTGTTGGACTAAATGTACCATCATAAAACGCTTTTATTTATGCTGGTTTCTGTTGGAGAGATTGAAAGAGGAGATGTGAAGAGGAGGATGAGGAAGAGGATGAGGATGAGGAAGAACAGCAGGATGTAGAGATTAGCTGTTAGCTAACGGCTTTATTGGAATCTGACCAATTATTAAGTATTCCATTACTGTCATTTATCACTGTTACCCCATGTCCTCTTGAGGAGAGGGGAGGAGAGGGGGAGGGATAGGGGAGGAGAGGAAAGGGATGAGGAGAAGAAGAGGGGAGGAGAGGGGGAGGGAGAGGAAGAGGGGAAGAGGGGAGGAGAGGAAGAGGAGGAGAGGAGAGGAGGAAGGTGGTGTGAAGGAGGTGTGTGTGTGTCTAGTCTGAAGACCTGAGGACAGCCCTAACTGATGTCTGGATGTTGAAGACTTCATGGATGGAGTGTGTTTGTGTGTGTGTGTGTGTGTGTGTCTCTGTGTGTCTGTGTGTGTGTGTGTGAGGGAGTCTGTGTGCTTGTACACTTGTGTATATGTGGGAGCTAATCCCATCTGTGTGTGTTTGGACCAGTGCAGGAGTAAGAGGGGGAATGTGTGTGTGTGTGTGTGTGTGTGCGTGTGCGTGTGTGTGTGTGTGTGTGTGTGTGTGTGCGTGTGTGTGTGTGGAATAATCACATCCTCTAAGGGTTGCCACAGGCCAGACGATTGGCTAATTATTAGACTCTGATGTGTGTATCTGTCTATGTGTCTGGGCGAGTGTGTCTATGTGTCTGGGCGAGTGTGTGTGTATGTCTTTGTGTCTGGGCGAGTGTGTGTGTGTGTGTTTGTCTGAGTGAGTGAGTGAGTGTGTGTGTGTGTCTGTGTATCTGGGCAAGTGTGTGTGTGTCTGGGCGAGTGTGTGTGTCTGTCTTTGTGTCTGGGCGAGTGCGTGTGTGTGTCTGGGCGAGTGTGTGTGTGTGTCTGTGTGTGTGTGAGTGTATATGTGTGTGCATGTGTGTGTGTGTGTGTGTGTGTGTGACTGTGTGTGTGTACATGTGTGACTGAAGCATCTTTGGGGTCTTGTGACTCTATTGATGATCTGTGTTAACTATGATGAGGGCATTTCAGCCTTTGTGGAGGGAGAGAGAAAAGGGGACACAGAGAGGGGGGAGACAATGAGGGGTGAGAGGGAGAGAGGGGAGACAAAGATTAAGCGTCTTTTCAACGCCCAATAATGAGATCAAGACTAACCTGAGAGGGGGGACCCACGAGAGGCGGATTACGATAATGTTCAGTCAAAGGAAGCTAAATGAACGATGGTACCCCCCGTATACGTCGTTGTCAGCTTGAGAGAGAGAACTTCATCACCACTCCCCTTAGGATCTTTGTGAATGGCCGCACGCAAGGAGAGAAGCGCGGGTCAGTATAGACACTGAGGAGGACAGATGGAAGGGGGAGACACTGAGGAGGAGATGGAGAGGGCGCCCTGTTTGTCTTATGTGCAGACCCAAAGAAGACACGTCATACCAGGCCCGCAAATATGAGTGAACACCCTTCAACGTCTTTTTCTGCCAACAACGTCAATACTAACCCCCAGTTAAACAGCATATTTTAATAGACCAAACAAACGTGAGATATCTATACTCTCTAATGTATTGTTCATGAAAAAAGTCATATTCCTAACCCCTTAAACTATTGTCATAAAAATAAAAACGTCATACCTAAGACCTACGTCTATCTATCAGCCAACAAACAGTCACAACACTAACCCTTTACTATTTTTATGCTCTCTCTCTCGTCTCTCTCTCTTCTCTTTCTCATCTCTTCTCTCTCACACACTACACATACACACATACAGCACGTACACTCACAACACACACTCTCTCTCTGCACACACACACACTACCACATACACACACATCCGCACACTCCAGCACACATCACTATGCAGATGGGCTGAGTGTAGAGTGGGTCGCATTGAGAGTCCTCACGCAGCACTTAACTCACACAGTGTGTTTACGTGTGTGTGTTTTTGTGTGTTTGTTTGTTGTTTAGATGAATGATTAATGACCTCTGTTCTGAAAAGCCAACTGAAGAGTTTCTTTGTGTGTTTTGTGATTGGAAGATACGTGTGAGTGTGTTGATACGTGTGGTGTGTGTGTGTGGATACGTGTGAGTGTTTGTTGTGGATAACGTGTGTGTGTTTGTGAGTGTGTTTTTGTGTGTGTATGTGTATGATGTTGTGTATGATGTTGTGTGTTATGTTGTGTATGATGTTGTGTGTATGTGGTGGGTGTCTGTGCATGCGGGTGTGTGGTGTGTGTGCGTTGTTGTGTGTGTGTGTGTGTGTGCGTGCGTGTGTGTGTGTGAAGGCTTTGATTTTCTTTGCAGTTGTTACTCACCAAACAAAAAAAGCATCTGAAACTAAACGTTTAAAAACAAACAGCAGTTCAAATGACACAACAGCAGCAGCCTTTAACAAGTCGGTCGAAACCTTTTCTAATTGGTTGTTTTTCTCTCACCTCGTTGACATGACAAACACATTATCATGCTACTCTGTCGCCGGGCGGAACAGAGGTGGTTAGAAATGTTGCTTTGTTGATTGGTAGGTTTTTTGGTGGCTATGTTTTTCTTCCCCAACTGGGCCAGGATGAGGAATGTTAGCCTTATGGCAATTAGGTTTTTGTGTGTGTGTGTGATGGAGGGATGGAGGGAGATGGAGAGAGGAAGGGACAGGGCAGTGTGGAGGGAGAAATGGAGAGAGGGTGAGGGAGTGGGGTTGAGAGAGAGCGAGAGAGCGTGAGAGTGTGTGTGTGACTATCTGTTATCAGATATTTTCCAAATGCACAAAAAATGTACATTGTCAGTGTGTGTGTATGGAGATTTCGTGTGCTCGTAATGTAACATATATCAGGTGTGTGTGTGTGTGCGTGTGTGTTGTGAGAGTGTGTGTGCTGTGTGTGACCAAAGATAATGGTGTGTGTGTGTGTGTGTAAGACACGTGGTGAGAGAGAGAGAGGCTGAGAGTGTGTTGTGTGTGAGGCAAGAGGATGAGAGTAGAGTTGGTGGCTTCAGGTATGAGGTGTTAATGAAGGAGAGTTGTGTTGTTGTCTGTGTTGCTGTGTGTGAGAGCAGTTAGTGGTCATAGTGTGGTCGATTGTGAGCTGGTGTGAGAGAGAGCCTAGCAGTAAGTGAAAATTTGTTATGAAGAGTGGCCGCTAATGTGAATATGAGCAGTCGAATGTATTGAGAAGTGGTGTGTGTTTGTATGAGAGAGAGTGTGTGTGTGTGAACAGTTGTGTGTGGTTGAGAGTGTTGCTATACGTCCTGTGTCGAGAGAATGTGTGTAGTCGGTGTGTGATTGAGAGGATTCATAGAGAGCAAGAAAGAAAAGAAAGTGTTGTGTGTATGAGAGAGGAGGTAGTGTTTGTGTGCATAGTACGTTGTGTGTGTGCGTTGCAAGGATATGCTGTGAAATGCGTTGTGTGTGTGTGAGAGTGTGTAGTGTGTATACAGTAATGTATATTATTGTGTTGAATACCGAAGAGCCTCTTTGATTGTGTCTTTACGTGGAGATTTCCCCTCAACTGTAGTGTCGTTACAATCAGCAACCATTCATGTGATACACAGTAACACTCTAGAACCACTCCTCTCTGCTCATCTCTATCAACAACACATACTAGCAAGTACACACACACACACAGACACACACACAGGTTTCCCATACATATTTATACTATTCATTTCTGAACTGTTCATACAGTTGTGTTGTTGCTCTCTCCAGTCCCTCTTTGGTGTAAGAGATCCCTTTGTATTTGCAAGCTCAACAATGTAAAAAACTGATCTTCACACAGGCACCATCGAACACTCGGGTACATTCATCATCTCACCAACACACACACACACACAACCAACTGTCCACCAATCAGCACACACACACACACACTAACACGGACACACACTTACACACAACCACATTCCTTTTCAAGGCCTGCGAACATACACAGATACGTCTACGACACACAGCACCTATCTACAAACACACACACACATGCATCTCCCTGGGGCTCGGGTGTCTGTCCACTTGTGCCCTGATTGGGTGGAAGCCATAGATATTAGTTTTTTGAAATTCACAAACAAAAAAAACTTTCTCCCGACACCTTCATCTAAACTCTCTTCTGTCACCCTCATTCCTTTTCATCTACGCAACCCCGTCCTCCCTCTCTCTCTCCTCTCCTCTACCCCTCCCTCTGCTCTTTTCTCTCCTCCTTCTCTCTCTCCTCTCTCTTCTCTCCTCACTCCTCCCCGCTGCTCCTCTCATCCGCTCATTCCTGCCTCTCCCTCCCTAATCTGCTCTCCTCCCCTCCCTCCCTGTCCTCTCTCCTTCTCCCTCCCTCCTCCCTCCCAGTCCTCTTCTCCTCTCTCCCACCCTGTCTCTCTCTCCTTCTCTCCAACCTGTTCTCTCTCCCTCCCTCCCAGTCCTCTCTCCTTCTCTCCCTCCCTTCCTCTCCTTCTCTCACCTCCCTGTCTCTCTCCTCCTCTCCTCCCTGTCTCTCTCCTTCTCTCCCTCCCAGTCCTCTCTCCTTCTCTCCCTCCCAGTCCTCATCTCCTCCTCTCGCCTCCCGTGTCTCTCTCTCTCCTCCCAGTCCTCTCTCCTTCTCTCCTCCCTGTTTCTCCTCCCCCTCCCTCCAGTCCTTCTCCTCCTCTCTCTCCCTGTCTTCTCCTCCTCTCCTCTGAGTGACTGTGGCAGAGATGTCGTGCCAACCTGCTCCAGCCACATTACAGAGAAATAAATATTAATATCTGTCTTCCAGACAGGCTAGTCTGGGGTTGTACCAGTGATGTGTGTGCGTGTGTGTGTGTGTTGTTGGGGGTCGTGGTCGTTTGTAGCGTTAGCGGGCCGTTCTCTCTCTCTATCTATCTACCTCTCTCTCTCTCTGTTTTTGTGTGTGTGTGTAGCTGTGGCAGTGGATCTGTGTGTTGGCTGGGCTGGGCCCAGTTACCCAGAGTGCACTGCACCACAGGTGGTAATGAGATTAGAAGAGGGAGAGGTGCGTGTGTGAAGAGCTGGGTGAGGGCTGAAAGAGAAGTGTGTGTGTGCGTGTGTGTGTGAGAGAGAGAGAGATGATGGAACATGGGCAATTGTGAGTCTTCACAAGCTGACCGTGGTGGAGAGAGAGAGAGATGGGAGACACAGAGAGACGGAGAGACACAGAGGAGAGATTGGGAGACCAGAGAAGAGAGAGAAGAGAGAGAGAGAGAGAGAGAGAGAGATGGAGATCACATGAGAGAATGGGAGAGACAGAGAGAGAGATGGGAGACACAGAGAGATGGGAGAGACAGAGAGAGAGATGGGAGACACAGAGAGATGGGAGAGACAGAGAGAGCATGATAGAGACACAAGGATGGGAAGACAAGAAAGAGATGGGAGACACAGAGAGATGGGAGAGACAGAGAGAGAGATGGGAGACACAGAGAGAGAGAGAGAAATGGGAGAGACAGAGAGATGGGAGAGACAGAGAGAGAGATGGGAGACACAGAGAGATGGGAGAGACAGAGAGAGAGAGATGGGAGACACAGAGAGATGGGAGAGACAGCCGAGAGAAGAGATGGGAACATAACAGAGAGATGGGAGACACAGAGAGATGGGAGAGACAGAGAGAGAGATGGGAGACACAGAGAGAGAGAGAGAAATGGGAGAGACACAGAGAGAGAGAGAGAGAGAGAGAGAGAGAGAGAAATGGGAGAGGCAGAGAGAGAGATGGGAGAGACAGAGAAAGAGATGGGAGAGACAGAGAAAGAGATGGGAGAGACAGAGAGAGAGATGGGAGAGGCAGAGAGAGAGATGGGAGAGACAGATAGACAGAGAGAGAGACAGAGAGACAGAGAGAGAGATGGGAGAGACAGATAGACAGATAGAGAGACAGAGAGACAGATAGAGAGATGGGAGAGACAGAGAGACAGATAGAGAGATGGGAGAGACGAGAGACAGATAGACAGATAGAGAGACAGAGAGACAGATAGACAGATAGAGAGACAGATAGACAGATAGACAGATAGACAGATAGAGAGACAGATAGACAGATAGAGAGACAGATAGACAGATAGAGAGACAGAGAGACAGATAGACAGATAGAGAGACAGATAGAGAGACAGAGAGAGAGACAGAGAGACAGATAGAGAGACAGAGAGACAGATAGAGAGACAGAGAGACAGATAGAGAGACAGAAAGACAGATAGAGAGACAGAGAGAGAGACAGAGAGAGAGAGAGACAGATAGAGAGACAGATAGAGAGACAGATAGACAGAGAGAGAGACAGAGAGACAGAGAGAGAGATGGAGAGACAGATAGACAGATAGAGAGACAGAGAGACAGATAGAGAGATGGGAGAGACAGAGAGACAGATAGAGAGATGGGAGAGACGAGAGACAGATAGACAGATAGAGAGACAGAGAGACAGATAGACAGATAGAGAGACAGATAAGAACCAGATAGACCGATAGAGAGACAAGATAGCAGATAGAGAGAACAGAGACAGAGACAGAAGACAGAGAGACAGAGAGAACAGAGAGACAGAGAGAGACAAGAGAGACAGGAGAGACAGAGGAGAGACAGAGAGAGAGAGAGAGAGAGAGAGAGCGAGACACAGAGACACAGAGAGACACAGAGAGACAGAGAGAGACAGAGAAGAGAGAAGAGAGAGAGAGACAGAGAGACAAAGAGAGAGACAGAAAGAGACAGAGAGAGACAGAGAAGAGAGAGAGACAGAGAGAGAGAGACAGAGAGACAAGAGACAGAGAGAGAGAGACAGAGAGACTGAAGAGACAGAGAAAGGCAGAAAGAAAGACAGAATAAATGGGAGGGAAGGAACACGTCTTTAGTACTGAATTTGATCATTTAGATCTTTCTCTGTCCTGTGTGTGTGTGTGTGCGTGTGCATGTGTGTGTGTGTGTGTGTGTGTGGTGTGCATGTGTGTGTGTTGTGTGTGTAGTGATGTGTCACATATGACAGAAGCAGCTTTGGAGCTAATAATCCTATGTCTATCTCCCTCTCTCGTTCTATCTCTCTTTCTCTCCAAACTGAAAAGTACTTTTAGTTCCAGCAAAGTTCTTTCAGCCTACATAATGGAATTGTACCAATTTAGAATATGAATGCCGTGCTTTTGTGTGTCGTAGTGGGTCATAGAGTATGATCATGTGTGTGTGTGTGTTGAGTGTGTGTGGTGTGTGTGTGTGTGTTTGTGTGTGTGGGGACTGCGTGTCATGAATCCACTCTCTCTCTCCATACTGCCTGGGTCATCTCTGATTGGCTGCGTTTAGCTGCACGCCATCGTGTCAAACATTAGCGTTGGAAAGACGGCGGTTTGACTAATCAGTTACACCTGGCCTCCCACTAATGTGTGTGGTGGGGGGGGAGGAGGGGGGAGGGGGAGTAGAGTGAGTCACAGTGAGGTTTTCCACCTCTTCTACTGCTGAACAGAAAATGGAGAGAAGATCAGAGAGGAAAGGAGAAGAGAGGGGAGGGAGGGAAGGGAGGAGGGAGGAAGGAGAGAGAGGGAAGGGAGGGAGAGCGGGGAGGAAGTGAGAGGAAAAGAGAGAGAAGAGGGGGAGGGAAGGAGAGAGGGAGGGAGGGAGGAAAGAGAGAGGAAGAGAGAGAGGGGGGAGGGAGAGAGAGGGAAGGGGAGGGAGGGAGGAGATAGGCAAGAGAAGAGGAAGAGAGAGACGGGAGGGAGGGAGAGAGAGCAGGGGAGGGAGGGAGGGAGAGAGAGAGGAAAGAGAGATGAAGAGAGAGAGAGAGGGGGCTGGTAGGGAGAGAGAGAGAAAGGGGGGAGGGAGGGAGAGAGAGAGAGAGGTAGAGGAAAGAGATGGAGAGAGACAAGGGGGGAGGTGAGAAATAGAGGGGAGGGAGGGAAGGAGAGAGAGAGAGAGAGAGAGGAAGCGATGGAGAGATGAGAGAGAGAGAGGGGAGGGAGGGAGGGAGAGAGAGATGAAGAGAGAGAGGGAGGAGGGAGGGAGGGAGGGAGAGAGGGGAGGGAGGGAGAGAGAGAGAGGAAGAGATGGAGAGAGGAGACAGAGGAGTGACAGTGAGAGGGCGTGAGGTAAATAAACGAGGGAGAGAGAGGCTTTCTCCCGTTTATTCAGGTGTGGTGTGTGTGTGTGTGTGTGCGTGCGCGCGCTCGTGTGTGTGTGTGTGTGTGCGCGCGCTCGTGTGTGTGTGTGTGCTCGTGCTCGTGTGTGTTTGTGTGTGAGAGAACGTTCCTGCTATTATTTATATTTATGAATTCATGCTCGGTGTGAAATGATGGGTCATTCCAGCACAACAAGGGGAAGGAGGTATGAATATACAATAACTCTCTTTTCCTCACCTCTCATTTCTCCTCCCCTCTTCTCTTTTCTCAGCTCCTCTCCTCTTTTCTCCGCTCCACTCCTCTCCTCTTCCCTTTTCTCTCTCCTCTCCTCTCCTCTCCCCTTTTCTCTCTCCTCTCCTCTTACCTTTTCTCTCCTCTGTCCTCTCCTCTCCTTACGTCTCTCCTCCTCTCTCCTCCCCTTTCCTTCCCTCTCCTCTGTTCTCCTCACATGTGATTCTGTTGAATATGGATGGAGGGATTGAGGAGTGAGAAAAGAGACTCTCTTGAGGAAGAATACTTGTAGCTGAGTCTGTGGCCAGGTCTGTTTTCTCACTAAGGCTACATGACAGTGTAATTCATGCAATTCTCCTGCATAGGGACCAGCCTGTGGCAAAGTGTGTGTGTTTTCTGCTACACACACTTTTGGGAGCACGTGTAAGGGTCTCATTAAGGTGCTCCTGCTGTGTGTGTGTGTGTGTGTGTGTGTGTGTGTGCAAGCTCATTATATTTCTGCGCATATTATACGTGCACGTGTATTTTTGTGTATAACATCCATTTGTATGAGAGAGAGAGAGAGAGAGACGGAAAGAGAAAGAGATGCAAAAGAGAGAGAGAGAGAGAGAGAGAGAGCTGACCTCCTATAGAGATGACAGGGATGGTAATAGCTCTAAGAGTGAACCTGTGGTGATGGGAGCCCCAGGCGAACTGCTTCACCCCCACTGAGACCTCCTGTTCCTGGGCAGCCCTGCACCCTGCACCCCCTCCTTACCTCCATCCCTGGAGAAAGCTTCTCTGATATCTGCTGCTCTGGCCTGGGCAGGATCACAACCCAAGTCTGTGATCATCAGCAGATTCCTGCAGCTCAGGTCTGATGGAGGGTTGGGTGGGCAGGCTCTCAGTGTTTTGTTGCGACTCCATTGGTTCATTTGTAGCAGGGAAGTGCAGTCTGGATAATTATTTATATTTTGACCCGTCACAGCTGATCCCTTCTTCTCTGTCTCTCTCTCTCTCTCTCTCTCTCTCTCTCTCTCTCTCTCTCTCACTCCCTTTCTCTCTCTCTCTCTTCCTCTCTCTCTCTATCTCTCACTCTCTCACTTTCTCTTTCTCTCTCTCTCTCTCACTTTCTCTCTCTCTCACTCTCTTCATCTCTCTCTCACACTCTTCATCTCTCACTCTCTTCATCTCTCTCACTCTCTTCATCTCTCGCTCTCACTTTCTCTCTCTCTCACTCTCTTCATCTCTCTCACTCTCTTCGTCTCTCTCACTCTCCTCATCTCTCTCACTCTCTTCATCTCTCTCACTCTCTTTCTCTCTCTCTCTCCCTCTCTCTATCTGTCTCTCTCTCTCACTTTCTCTCTCTCTCACTCTCTTCATCTCTCTCACTCTCTCACTCTCTTCATCTCTCTCACACTCTTCATCTCTCTCACTCTCACTCACTCTCACACTCACTCTCTCACTCTCTTCATCTCTCTCACACTCTTCATCTCTCTCACTCTCCATCTCTCACTCACTCTCTCACTCTCTCCATCTCTCACTCACTCTCACACTCTCTTCATCTCTCACTCTCTTCCTATCGCTGTCTCAGATCCTTTCCCTCTCTTTCTCTCTCTCTTATCCCTTCATCTCTCTCACTCTCTTTCTCTCTCTCTTATCCCTTCATCTCTTTCCTAAATCTTGAGAGAGCAGTTGGACAGCGATTCTAGCGGTGTACAGTTGGCGTATTCATGTTTGTGTTTTAATTGGCTGAGAGCGGGAGGTGATTGCAATCAGAGGCAGCAGAGGTGATCTGGCTGTTGAGGTGTTATTATCCTTCCTTATTATCCTGGCTTTGGCCTGTAATTACAGCCACCCTGAACACTATGGTGACAGCGGGTGTTTTCCCACAGTAGAGCCGCTTTACTGCACAGCAAGGTCATCTGGCTAGAGTGTCACCACTGACACGGGGCTTAGATTTCATCACGGATGTACAGGTGTGTGTGTGTGTGTGTCTGTGTGTGTGTCTGTGTGTGTGTGTGTGTGTGTGTGTCTGTGTGTGTGTCTGTGTGTGTGTGTGTGTGTATGTGTGTTTATTTCTACCCCCCAGCGCTGCTTGTATACCCTTAATCTCCTGCTTCTCTCTCCGTCTTTCCTCAACACAGTCTTAATGTAAAACAAATTTGAACAAAGCCAGACCAAATTGAAAAAGCCTTTCTGCTCTTTGGCCAAGGAATTAGTTTATTAGCATCTAAAAGGCGCAGCAGAAATCGACTTAAAAACCCATTTTCTGGGAAATAACTTTTTAGGAAGAGATACATCTCATCTTAGCAGGGGGGGAAAGG
>BROE01000008.1:1144886-1167386 GCA_036571765.1 Plecoglossus altivelis | reverse complement strand
ACACACACACACACACACACGTGTGCACACACACACACACACGTGTGCACACTCACAGACACGCACGCACTCATGTACGCAGTTAAAATATAGACACACAAACATACACAGATACAGGAGAGAGAATAGAGAAAGTGTGTACATGTCTGTGTCACACACATCCAATTTCCTGTTTAGCTCACTATCACAACAGATGATTAATGACGCCATATTACACCATATTAGAATCAACCGACACAAACAGCCGTTCTCTTGTTAGTGAAGATCACTTAGAGACAAACAGACTCCCTCATGATGGTTGTATCTCTTTCTAAACAAGCTGAACTCAACTTCTCCTCCTCTCTCTCCTCTCCATTCTCTCTCTACTTTCCCTCCCCTCTTCTCCCCTTCCCTGTCTCCCCTCTCCTCTCCTCTTTATCCTCTCCCCTCTCCTCTCCTCTTCCCTCTCCTCTTCTCCCCTCTACTTTTCTCTCCCCTCTCCTCTCCCCTCACTCCTCTCCACTCTCTCATCTCTCTCCTCTCCTCCCTTTTCCTCTCATCTCTCTCTTCTCCCTTTTCCTCTGCTCTCCCCTCTTTCCTCTCCCCTTCTCCCCTCTCCTCTCTTCTCCTCTCTCTGCTCCGCGCGGTCTCATATATAAAGCCTAGCCGGTCTTCCTACAGAAGCCTGACTCGTGTGTCTCTGCCCTGCTCCGTGGCTCCACAGATGGGCTCTCCACAGATCAGAGAGAGAGAGAGAGCATTATTGGACAGTGATCCTCACTTGGCGGGTGATAATAAGGACACCATATGATGCCATATGCTTCCCAGATTGAGGCGGAGAGGGAGGTGATGTGACAGGATGACCAGTTGGTTGGCATGGCGATGCCGTCCCCTTGGTCTGTGCTAGCGTGTCATGACAGGCGTTTAATCGCTCCGTAATTGAGATGCTCAGTAAGCTGTTTGATGTGGACAAATAGTTTAGGATTGCTGTTCTGCAAATCCAAAGATGGGAAGTTATCAAGTACAAAAACGCTGTTGATGTACTCGAGTATATATATTTCTGGTATAAGTACATAATTATTCTGCCAACTTTAGTCTTTCGCTCTTTTGGTGTAAATATCGGTATTTTCTGCATGATCAAGTACATTTCCTGTCATTTTGTGCATGTTTTCATTTCTTGGCTCCATTTTAGAGCTCCTATCCTAAAGCTACCATGGAACAGAGAGGAAGAAGATCATGTCCTGCTCTTCTTGGCTGTTTCCTCACATTTCTATTCCAACTAAGTTTGGAAAGGTTGAAAAAATATGTCTTAAAAAAGGTGGCAATGTCTTTTTTGAAAGGTTAAAAGCTTTTTGAAAAGTATAAGTGAGTATATGTTTTTTTTCAAATGAGAACACTTCTGTACTCTATTGTACTCTACTGTGCTCTACTGTACTACTGTACTCTACTGTACTCTACTGTACTCTATTATACTCTAATGTACTCTACTGTACTCTACTGTACTCTGCTGTACTCTACTGTACTCTACTGTACTATTATACTCTACTGTACTCTGCTGTACTATTATACTCTACTGTACTCTACTGTACTCTACTGTGCTCTACTGTACTCTACTGTACTCTACTGTGCTCTACTGTACTATTATACTCAACTGTGCTCTGCTGTGCTCTACTGTACTATTATACTCTACTGTACTCTACTGTACTCTACTGTACTATTATACTCTGCTGTACTCTACTGTACTCTGCTGTACTCTGCTGTACTCTACTGTACTCTGCTGTACTATTATACTCTACTGTACTCTGCTGTACTCTACTGTACTCTGCTGTACTATTATACTCAACTGTGCTCTGCTGTGCTCTACTGTACTATTATACTCTACTGTACTCTGCTGTACTCTGCTGTACTCTACTGTACTCTACTGTACTCTACTGTACTCTGCTGTACTATTATACTCTACTGTACTCTACTGTACTCTGCTGTACTCTGCTGTACTCTATTATACTCTAATGTACTCTACTGTACTCTACTGTACTCTACTGTACTCTGCTGTACTATTATACTCTACTGTACTCTACTGTACTCTACTGTACTCTACTGTACTCTGCTGTACTATTATACTCTACTGTACTCTACTGTGCTCTACTGTACTCTACTGTACTCTACTGTGCTCTACTGTACTCTATTATACTCTACTGTACTCTACTGTACTCTACTGTGCTCTACTGTACTCTACTGTGCTCTGCTGTGCTCTGCTGTACTCTGCTGTACTCTGCTGTACTCTACTGTACTATTATACTCTACTGTACTCTACTGTACTCTGCTGTACTCTACTGTACTCTACTGTACTCTACTGTACTCTACTGTACTCTGCTGTACTATTGGACTCATTCTTCAAAATCATACTCTGTTTCAGCCATCACTATTCTCCTCTTCCCTCTACAGATAAATATTTCAGAGAAAAAAGTTTGGAAAGGTTGAGAAAATATTCTTTAAAAAGATTTCCCCCAAAAAGATTTAGGGAAAAATGTCAAAAAATAAATTACAAAGGTAAAGTATAAATATACTTTTAAAGCTTTTAAAAAAAGGTTCTCACTATTGAAAAGTAGTTGATGAGGACTGTAATACGCTCTACTGTCCAGAGATGATTGTAACTCTGTTCTAGTCTGGTTCTCTGTTCTAGTCTGGTTCTCTGTTCTATCCTCACTGGGAAACAAGTTTCAAAAGGTTGAAGGAAAAAAAGAGTAAAAAAGCTAAATAATGGATGAGACATGAGGGGTTAGTGAAGTAGACACGACTGAGAATAAAGACATTCCTGATCACTCATGGCCACTTATGAGAAACATGCTTGACACTGGAGCTCGCTCCCTCAACTCTGTCTCTCTCTCGTCTCTCTCTGTCCTCTCTCTCTCTACTCTGTCTCTCTCTCTCTCTTCTTCTGTCTCTCTCTTCTCTCTCTCTCTCTCTCTTCTCTCTCCTCACTCTTGTTCTCTCTTCGTCTTTCTCTCTCTCTCTCTCTGCTCTCCCTAATCTCTCTCTCTCTTCTCGCCTCTCTCTCTCTCTCTTTCTCTGCCTCCTCTTCTCTCTCTCTCTCTCTTCCCTCTCTCTCTCCCTCTCTCTCTCTCTGTCTCTCTCTCGCTCTCTCTTTCCTCTCTCTCTCTTTCTCTCTCTCTCTCTCTCAACATTTTTTTTCTCTCCCTGTCCTCCCTGTTTTTCCCTGAAACCTTTTAGCGACTGGACATGAACTGGAGGGTTTGAAGCTAGAACAATGACAGCAGGCAAGATGTTATGTTCTAGATGGTAAAAAGCAGGGGTGTGTTAAGAGATGAGGATAGTGGATGTTTTGGGCTTAGCGGAGTGTGTGTGTACATCTGTGTGTGTGTACGTCTGTGTGTGTGTACATCTGTGTGTTTGTGTGTGTGTACATCTGTGTGTGTACGTTTGTGTGTGTGTATGTCTGTGTGTTTGTGTGTGTGTACACATCTGTTTTGTGTTTGTTGTGTGTGTACATCTGTGTGTTTAAGTCTTGTGTTGTATCTTGTGTGTACATCTGTGTGCTTGTCTGTTTGGTGTGTATGTGTGTGGTTGTGCATGTCTGTGTGTGTGTATGTCTGTGTGTGTGTCTGTGTGTGTATGTCTGTGTGTATGTCTGTGTGTGTGTATGTCTGTGTGTGTACATTGTGTGCTTGTCTGTGTGTGTGTATGTCCAGTGTGTGTGCATGTCTGTGTGTGTGTATGTTGTTGTGTGTGTCTTGGTGTGTGTATGTCTGTGTGTGCATTGTCTGTGTGTGTGTACATCTGTATGTGTACTTATTGTGTGTTTGTCAGTTTGTGTACATCTGTGTGTTTGTCTGTTTATGTGTGTATGGTCTTGCGTGTGCATGTTTGTGTGAGAGAGAAAGTGTGTGTTTGTGTGTATATATCTGTGTGTACGCTCTGTGTGTGTGGTGTGCATATACGCCTTTGTGTGTGTGTGAGTCAGCCAGTGTCTGCCCTAAATCCAGATGTTATCTCCTGGTCAGCGATGTGAGAAGAGTGGATACCAGCCCGTCATCCAGCCAGCCAACCAGAACCTCTCTCCTTGCCGTGTCACTGGAACACATTTGGAGGAAGGAGCTTTATTACGGTTCTTATCTCTGCAGGCCAGTCAGGAATCACACAGGCAGAACCCATGTCTATCCCCCCCCTCTCTCTCCAGGAACCCCTGCAGCTCAATCCTTCATGAATAACTTGAATCTGCAGAATATTTTGGATATCAGCAGCAACACAAACTGAGACCTGCTTGGAGGGGGGGGTGTGGAGGGGGGTGTGGAGGGGGGTGTGGAGGGGGGGGTGTGGAGGGGGGTGCAGGAGGGGGGGTGTAGAGGGGGGGTCAGGAGGGGGGTGTGTGGAGGGGGGGTGTGGAGGGGGAGTGTGTGGAGGGGGGGTGTGGAGGGGGGGTGTGTGTGTGTGTTTTTTTGTGTGTGTGTGGTGTGGAGGGGGGGTGTGGAGGGGGGTGTAGAGGGGGGGTGCAGGAGGGGGTGTGTGGAGGGGGGTGTGGAGGGGGGGTGTAGAGGGGGGGTGCAGGAGGTTGGGGGTGTTAGAGGGGGGTGCAGGAGGGGGGGTGTGTGGAGGGGTGTGGAGGGGGGGTGTAGAGGGGGGTGCAGGAGGGGGGTGTAGAGGGGGGTGCAGGAGGGGGTGTGTGGAGGGGGGGTGTGGAGGGGGGTGTAGAGGGGGTGCAGGAAGGGGGTGTGTGGCTAAGGGAGGATGTTGAGGGGTGTGTGGAGGGGTGCGAGGAGGGGTGTGTGTGGAGGGGTGTGGAGGGGGGGCTACACTTACAGGAAGTAGACATGCTACCATATCTACACTTCCAGGAAGTAAACATGCTACCATCTCTACACTTCCAGGAAGTGGACATGCTACCATGCTAACAAGCTGCGATGCTAGGTGTTTCCAGGCTAGCTGTTAGCGATGCAGCAGATCTCACATGCCAGAATCAACGATCCTTCCCATCTCTCCTCCCACTCAGGCTGTTTTTCCCTCCAGTAAACAGCATCTCCTGGAACAGGCGGTGCAGGGTGGAGATCGTCACTGTTGATGCCTTGTAACACCGTCCAAGAATAACCCATTGTTTCATAAGACTCCATCTGTCCTTTTGTGTCTTCACGAGGAGAGCAGCCATTTATCCTGTTGGCTCAGCTTTCTCTGTGTGTTCCGTCGTTGACGTGTGCAATCGATGATGTTGTTTTTGTTCAGCCTGAGCTCGTCGATGGAGGCCCGGCTGCGGGTCCTCAAGGCTCCCAGTGATTGACAGCACGTATACCTAAGATAAAACACCTGTTCTGCATCCGGTGTCAAAGTAATGTATTCATGATGGATGAGGACAAACACCAACCATGCTTCCTCCTCCTCCTTCTCATCCCTGCTCTCCTCCTTCTCTATTCCTGCCTCTTTCCACTCCCTCCTCCTCCTTCTCCCACTCCTCCTCCTCCTCCTTCTCTCATTCTCATCCCTGCTCCTCCACCTCCTCCTCCTCCTCTCTCCTCCACCTCCTCCACCTCCTCCTCCTCCTCCCCCACCTCACTGACCACCTTCCCCTTACTGTGTTTTCTCTGGTCTATAGAATCCACTGTATATTTTCCACATTTAGCCGATCAGACCGATTTCAACGTCTCTACCTGAACTATAAAGAGGTGTTATCATCCCATCAACCTGCTGTAAGATACCACAAAACCTCACTGTATGAACACACACACACACACTCACTGTAGTGGAACACACACACCACACCACACACACACTCATGTCCATGACAACACACACACACCACTCATGTAGACACACACACACCAACTCACACTCATGTATGAACACGACACCACACACACACCACACAAAAAAAAACACACAAAAAAAAAAAACACACAAAAAAACACACACACACACCACAACACACTCATCTATGAACACACACCACACACACTCTCTATGACACACACAACACCAACACCCACTCATGCTATGAACACCACAACACACTCATCTATGGCAACACACACCACACTCATCTTATGAACACCACACACACACAACACGCAAAACTGCTCCCTCTCTCTCCCCTTCCGTCTCCCCTCCCTCCCTCCCTCCCCTCCCTCTCCATATCTCTCTCTCTCCTCTCACTCTCTCCACCTCTCTCTCTCTCTCTCTGCCAGTGATCACAGTATTCGTTTACCAGAGAGCTAAGAGATGACATCGTTAGACATGTGGTTGTAAACATTCTTGATGGGTAAAGTGTGTCTGTCCATATGTATGTTTGCGTCTCTTTGAGTGTATATGCGTGGGAGTCTCGTTTTGTAAATAGTGTTCGGTATGTGTGACCAGTGTTTGTGTGTTAGTGTGTATCAAGGGTGTGTGTCTACTAACCCACAAACCACCCAAAGAAATGAACCATACAAATTGACACATAGTTATGATTAAGCTTATAAGGCCACATGTACACATAAGAACACGCCACACAGCATAACCCACACTAAACACACTTACACCTCGTAACACACACACACACACAGACATACACCACACAAACAGACACACACTCTAACCACACACACACAGACATGACACACTACCAGACAGACAACTCTAACACACACAACACCACACACCACAGACATACACACACAAAAAACATTACGCTCTGCAAACCAAGGAGTCAGCATTGTGGTCATACCTGGGTCAGCATTCCTGTCACCTGGGTTACTATTAACCACCATAGGTGACCAACACTCAGCAGATATGTCACACACTCAGAATAAACAACACACAGACTGAAACACAACACACACACACCACACTCAAAATCACATACACTCTGATGAACACACACACACACACACTCAATAACACACACTCTGATGAACACACACTCTGATGAACACACACACTTGATGAAACACACACACACACACTCAAAATTAACCACACTCTGATTGAACACACCACACACACACCACAAACACAAACCACACACAAAACTACAGACACACACACACAAAAAAAAAAAAACACACACACACACACTCAAATAACACACACTCTGGATGAACACACAACACACACTCTGATGAACACACCACTACACACAACACTCTGCATGAACACACCCTCTGATGAACACACACTCTGATGAACACACACCGCTCAGAATAACACTGACACTGCTGGACGCAACACACACCACACACTTGATGAACACACCCTCTGAGGAACACACACTCTGATGAGCCACACACACACTCAGACTTAATATACACTCTGCAGGAAACACACACAACACTCTTGCTGATACACACTCGCTGATACACACACGCATCCTGATGAACACACACACACTCAGCTAATACACACACCTGAGGAACACAGGTCCTTTCTCCAGCAGTGGAGTGTTCATTTTGCATGTGCACTTTGCTGTTCATGCGCTAGCGTTCAACCATGGCTTCCAGAAACCCACAGCCTCATGTCGCCAGAGGAACAGATCTCAGATCTGTGCGATACTCCATACAAATCCTCAGACCGTTACAGTAAACAGTTTCCGCGACGACGTCTCCACGACAACGTCGGAACAGAGTTCAGCATCCATTTATCACTGACGCGCGAGAAGCAGAAACAATGTCCAATCAGTGGACTCCCCCCCAGGCTCCGCCCCCGTAGCAACAAATACAGAATAACAATAAATCAAAAGAGGTTTGACGAACGGTGAACAACTAAGAGGAGTCAGACAGTCCTGTTCTTAAAGGCAGCAGAGGGTCTGGCCTGCGTACTGCCTCCACATCTGGCCTGCGTACTGCCTCCACATCTGGCCTGCGTACTGCCTCCACATCTGGCCTGCGTACTGCCTCCACATCTGGCCTGCGTACTGCCTCCACATCTGGCCTGCTTACTGCCTCCACATCTGGCCTGCTTACTGCCTCCACATCTGGCCTGCGTACTGCCTCCACATCTGGCCTGCGTACTGCCTCCACATCTGGCCTGCCTCCACATCTGGCCTGCGTACTGCCTCCACATCTGGCCTGCGTACTGCCTCCACATCTGGCCTGTGTACTGCCTCCACATCTGGCCAGATGTGGACAGCCCCGGTGCTCAGATGCAGACAGGCTCTGGTAAAGACACAGGCCCTGGTGCTCAGATGCAGACAGGCTCTGGGAGTGAGACAGGCTCTGGTAAAGACACAGGCCCTGGTAAAGAGACAGGCCAGGGGAAAGAGACAGGCCAGGGGAAAGAGACAGGCCAGGGGAAAGAGACAGGCCAGGGGAAAGAGACAGGCCCTGGGAAAGAGACAGGCCAGGGGAGTGAGACAGGCCAGGGGAAAGAGACAGGCCAGGGGAAAGAGACAGGCCAGGGGAAAGAGACAGGCCCTGGTAAAGAGACAGGCCCTGGTAAAGAGACAGGCCCTGGGAAAGAGACAGGCCCTGGGAGTGAGACAGGCCCTGGTAAAGAGACAGGCCCTGGGAGTGAGACAGGTCCTGGGAAAGAGACAGGTCCTGGGAAAGAGACAGGCCCTGGGAGTGAGACAGGCCAGGGGAAAGAGACAGGCCCTGGGAGTGAGACAGGCCCTGGGAAAGAGACAGGCCCTGGTAAAGAGACAGGCCCTGGGAGTGAGACAGGCCCTGGTAAAGAGACAGGCCCTGGGAAAGAGACAGGTCCTGGGAAAGAGACAGGTCCTGGTAAAGAGAGACAGGCCCTGGGAAAGAGACAGGTCCTGGTAAAGAGAGACAGGCCAGGGGAAAGAGACAGGCCCTGGGAAAGAGACAGGCCGGGGGGGAGACAGGCCGGGGGGGAGACAGGCCGGGGGGGAGACAGGCCGGGGGGGAGACAGGCCGGGGGGGAGACAGGCCGGGGGGGAGACAGGCCGGGGGGGAGACAGGCCGGGGGGGAGACAGGCCGGGGGGGAGACAGGCCGGGGGGGAGACAGGCCGGGGGGGAGACACGTCAAGGGGGAGAGACACGTCAGGGGAGAGACACGTCGGGGGAGAGACAGGCCAGGGGAAAGAGACAGGCCAGGGGAAAGGCTGGGTATTTATTCAAGTCTGTTCTGTCCAAGCAGACCTGCTCCAGGAACATTACTGCTGCTGGAATGACAGAGGCTTTAAGACAACCTGTCGACCGGCACGAGGCTTGCTCCAGACAGGAGTGGTTCTGTTCTTCTGGGTCCACCTGGGTATGCCATACTTACTAGATGAGCTGTCCATATCATGTAGTCTAGGGTATTAGCTATGGCAGAGGTGGTGATTGGTTAGGAAGCAAAGAGGTGGATTCAAGCACCTCCATGCAGGCGGAAGGAGAATAGAGAGTAGAGAGGATATCACGCCTGATGAGAAGATACCTGAAAAATGCAGAGTTACAAGACTGGCGCAGTAAACTATGACCATTATTCAAAATCCATTCGCTTCAGCTGGAGTTTGCATGAAGAGGTACAACAGAATGGAGGCTTGAAAAGATGGAGAATTGAAGAACATGGCCTGTCTAATATGATTACCAAACCTCCTGACAAGCTATTCACCGAAATCAATTCACAACTTACGAGATTCAACTGTTGCCATGGAGGCAAGCTCGCTACCTCTTGATACACAACCAACGCAAGCCCATGACTGTTGCTGTTCTCCCTCCCTCTTGATCTCCTCTCCTACTCTTCATATGCTTTGAATCGTCCTCACAGTCTGTCCAGAACTACTCTCTCTCGACTTACTCTCTCGTTCTGTTCTCTGCTCTTTCACATGTTTTCTGTTTCTATCTTTCATACTCCACTGCTGCTAGATACAATAATCTCTCTCAATGCTACGACATCGAATCTCTACTATATCTAACTGCTCCTCTGCTATACTGTTCTACTCTCGTCTAACACTCTCTCTCTCTTCCACACACACAAACACAGCGACACACAAGCAGGCAATCTGTTTCTGCCACTATAGTCTAAAACAGACATGCCCGTACTTATTCTACCGTAATAGCAGAGTCTTGAAGCTCACGCAGAAAACAGCATCACACATGATCACCCGCTCTCTCCTCTCTCTCTACTAGTCTCTCTCTCTCTCTGTCTCTCTCTCTCTTCTCTGACTCTCTGCATACTCTCTTGCTCTCCAATCTCTCTTCTTCTCTCATCTCTTCCTCCTCCCTAGACACACCAGCACCACAGTACGACATTCTAGCTACACACACTAGACACACCACATCACAAGAGCACATCCACCACATTCTACTATCAACACACAGACACTGAACACACACACACACACACCAACATCAGACCACACACACACATCAACACACATTGGTCTCACACACAGACAGACACACACACAGCGTGCCCACTGCATGGAAAGGTCAGCAGTGATATGTCCTGTCTACAGTATCTCTTACTTGGGCAGGAAATCTTTCTATTTACCAAAGATTTTAATACTGCTCTGTGTATGGACAGGTCTCTCTTTCTGTCCGGCAGTCTCCCTCATGCACGTGTGTGTACGTCTCTCTTTCTGCCATTCCCAATGTGTCCGTGTCTCTCCTCTGTGTTTTCTCTGTTTCTGTGTCTTTCTGTCTCCACCACAGTAAGCTATACATACTGTATGCAACCGCATTATCAAGCTTGAGTAGTCCGAAAAGTCTGTGATGCTCATTTTAGCCACCTGCTATTCAACTCTTCATAATGCCCCACTCTCTCTTCTATCCATACGAACCTTGAGAACTAACATACCATCTACACGTGCAATACTAATCTGTACTACACATGAGCTAACTTACTCTGGTAGCATCAATGCTCATCTAATTTCTTCTAGCTTGAGTCATGTGCACTAGCGTTTCTCACTGCATACTCTGCTCACGTACGACGCTGTCTGCCCACTGGCACATCTCTCTTGCGTCAGCGCTGCTGTACATGTTGTCGTCAGTGACTGTTCTGCACCTGGCTATACTTCTCAACTGCTCAACTCTTTGTCTGTCATCTGGCGATCTACCGTGTCTCAGGAAATCACGCTTTTCGTTGCGAGCTGCGTATGTTAACTCGTTTTATCACCTGCATACTCAGTACGCACCTGCACGATATCTTATACATCACTAGCCGACTACACTCTGTTCTCTATTATAGCAAAAGTCAGACTCCTACCACGCTGTCAACATCCGTGCTCGATCATAAGCTCTATGTTTCTCCCACACCCCCCTCCCATAACTGCTGATATCCGTGAACTTCACAGAACAGAACAGAGACGCTGCCAGCATCCCTTCAGACAACAGCAGAGCTACCTAATCGCACGCACGAACTCTGCTACACATGAATACTACAGCGCACTCACAAGCGTCTAACGTATCAACATTGTTCTCAACGCACAACTAAACGAGTTAGTACACCAGAACGCGCGTACGATGTAGCGATTATAAATCACTGAGAGTAGGCATTCTTACGATCTTTCCACCGACAAGTATAAAAGAAGCGAACAAGCACCGAGCCACAGCGAGAGAGAAAGAAAACCTAGAAGAGACGAAGAGAACTATTACACCACCAGAGAACGAGACAAGAGGAGAGAGAAGGAGGCGAAACCCAGAGAAAAGCACCATCTGATTGGAACAATCAGATCAGAGGCACCAGAGACCACTGAGGAAACCGAGAGCCCAATAAAGAGGTGAGGACAGCACAACAACACACACAGCCCCTCCCACCAACCTTACACCACAACACACACCACAGCTACCGACAACTAACACCTAACACCACCCATACCCTGTATACACGCCGTTCCACCACATCACAAGACCTAACAACACAGATATTCACGAATCACAGCAAACACACAGTAGCTCACGACAACTGACAACAGAGCACTAACACCACAGGCACACGCGCCACACAACACACACACCGAACGCGCTCCACACACCACAACTACACACACCGTGAGTGTGTTCGTAACGAGGAGTGATGTTTAATTGCTAACCAGCCACGAGCAATTCATAGGGCCAACCAACACCGAGACTGCAAAGTTTACCACTGAGGTCCAGCCTGTTTGAATTACAAATATATTTAAATCAGTTATTAATTAAGACTAATAAAACATCTAGGTCAAAAGTGGGAGTATGAATGAACTGCATCACTGCACTACTTTCGCATCTGTGCGCGAGGATTGCACCCCTGATCAGACTTCCATGCTCTACCGTGCTTCTCTTAGCACGAACCCAAAGTGTTGTGCCCTGTAAGAACATAATCACAGTTCACGTCTATCACCCAGTTGTCCAGGCTCGCTGACCCCGGTGATTGAGAAGACCACATTGTGACTGTTACCTGTCCCTTTTTCCCTACTCCAGGACCCATATGTCGTCCCCACCACGAACCTCCAGCCCGAACCTGCCTCCTCAGGTCCTCCACGCCCAGCCCTCCAGCGCCCAGTCCTCCATCCCCCAGACCCTAAACAACACGCCCTACGCCGTAGCTCACCCTCCTAGCCCCTAATGCCTGCCCACTCTGTCCGCCCGATCGCCCTTCTTCCACCCCCAGCTGCCTCCACGCTCCCTAAAGCACACGCTTCACCCACCGCTCCGAACCTCCAGACCCTTGACCCCCACCCAGTCCTTCTTCCCCAACCAAAGTCCCCTAGTGCCCTTGGGTCCACCCCATGGCCTGCACCCCATCCTCCAACCCCAGCCCCTCCACCCCAGCCTCCACCCCAGCCCTCCACCCCAGTCCTCAGCCCTCCACCTCAGCCCTCCACCCCAGCCCTATAGCTACCACCCAGACCTCCACCCCAGCCCTATAGCTACCACCCAGACCTCCACCCCAGCCCTATAGCTACCACCCAGCCCTCCACCCCAGCCCTCTCCCCTTCTCAAACAGGCCTTTCATTCACAACCACGTCTCAATAGCATGAATATTCTCATCGCAAGAATCTTCCCATCAAAATGCTGCTTTATTTGATGTACCGCTTGGCTTGCCAGAAAAGGTGTAATTTACGAGGTTTGAATCAGAAGTGGTATCCAGAAAGGGTCTGTGTTTAGACCCAGGCGTCGGCTGTGCCTCCCTGCCTGCGTGTGAAGGGCATTACGGAGACACACGGTTACATCAGCAGGAAACAGAGCAGGAAATGACTTACCACCTGCAGGGCTCCATGAATCAGCTGAACCACACATATACCTGCTCCCCTTACTCTCTTTTACCACGAGACCCCCACTCTCTCATCTCTCCACTCTCTCCACTCTCTCACTCATCCCTCACTCCCGTCACTCCTCGCCACGCCCTCAATCTCCTCACTCCCTCACTCCCCCACAGAACGACAAGGACCATCTCTCACTCCCCTCCAATCTCTGCACTCATTCCAACTCTCTCAGGCTCACCCATGTGACTCCACTCAGCTCGACTCTCCTACACTCTCCTGCTACTTCCCAGGCCGTAGAAGGGGAAACTAAGGGGACCTAAACCCACGCAACCTCAATGACAAGGACCAAGACTAAGAACAACCAGGAGCCAACTAAGGACCAACGGACCAGGGACCCCAAGCAAGCCAAGAGAGCACAGGACTACATGGGACCTCAGAGACCCAGCGGCCAACTCGACTCCCCACTCCCTTAAGGCTACCGCCTCAGCACTGCCCTCTCAAACTTACCCTCCACTCCCCCGACTCCCCTACCCTTGCTACCACCGGATCACTACCGCTTACTACCCCAACCACGTCTCTGCCAACTCGTCTACACTCACGCTTCCCACTATGCCCCACATCTAACCGCCCGAATCACTGCGCCTACACGTCTGACCGCGTTAGACACCCACCAACATCACTCATCTACTCCTCTCGAAATGCCCAATAGGACATACGACCATCGCGACTCGCTACCTGACTCTCTCACTACTTGCACTCGCACTCTCACTCAATACATTCCCGTCACTCCCCTTCTACCTCCACCCACGCGCTCACGCGCTCTCACCTCCTTACTCCTCACTCTCTCCACTCCCCGTCACCGACCCAACTCCCTGCAACCCCCCTCATGCACGCTCCACAGACTCCCTTTAGCTTCCCTCTCCTCCCCCTACTGCCCGTTAGCTCCCTCACTTCCCACTCATCCACCCTCACGCTCTAGGCGACAAGAATCCTCCATACTCACTCTCATCTACCACCCACTCCCTAGCTCCCGGTGCGAACGTACCCTGTGCCAGCTGCCCTCCTCTCTCGAGCTCCCCCGAGCTCTCTCATCTCTCGTCACTCCGCTCACTCCCCGCAATCTGCTATCACTCGCGATCTCACTCCTCACGAAACCACCACTCACTGCCACAACACGCAACTCTCTTAACTCGCCTCGTCACTCTTCATCCCTGCCCGCCACTACTCCACCCTACCCCAACTCTCACCACTTCATCCTCCACTACTCCCTCACCTGCACACCCCTCTTCTAATCTTCCCATCCACATCTCTCCACCCTGTCCAGCTCGTCTCACTCTTCATCACTACTACACTCCCTATATCATCCACGCGACTCCTCACTCATCTACTCCCTCAACTCCGCCACACTCCCCCAACTCCCCCAGCTCTCCCACTCTTGCGCGCACCTCCCTCCCACTCTCATCTTACCCCAGAACATCTCTACACGACCCGCAACTCTCGCACTCCCTACATGCCACCCACCATTCACTATCCCTTCTAATCCCCCATCTCTTCACTCCCACACTCTCCCACTCTCTTCACTCCCTATCACTACCCCCGTGCCGAGTTCACTCTACAACCCCCCACATCCGTACCCACTCCCTCATCAAACTTCCCCACTCAATACGATATCTCCCTCATCCTCACTACTTCATTACGACCTCAAGCCCCCCTATCTATTCTAATCAACTAACCCTACCAGAACCCCCACATCTCTCACTCCTTTAGCGCAGGCGTTCTCAACTCAACTTCCCCTCACATCTTACAACACTCAACCTGCACTTCCACTCAATAACACTCTCTCTCACTCCTCACTCCCCTCTATCTCATTGCACTCCACTACACTCCCACTAATACTAACCTGCACGTCCCTCACTTACACCACACTCATTTTCCTACATGTCGTTCCCCACGTCCTATCCCAATCGCTCTCAACTCCTCTTCACGATGCTCTCAAACTCCCTGCTATCTCTGCTCTCTCGCCAACTCTCGTGCGACTGTCCCTCACTCCCGTGCACACTATTCTATCTCCCTAGCACACTCTCTCACACTCTCTCTATCTATCTTACTATCTCTCTCCATCTCTCCAACTCTCTCTCCAACTGCCGCCCACTCATTCACTCACCTCACACCCCCACTGCTCATCAGCTCCCTTCACGTCCCTCACTTCCCCAGCTCATTCGACTCCCTCAGTTATTCCACAGCCCAATTCCTACTCTCACTCGCCACTTCTCGCACTCATTCTCACACAACTCCCCCACTCATTACACACTCCCTATCACCTTCACCCACTCAGTTCACTCTCCTCTATCAACACTCATTCACTCCCTTCCACTTTCTCACCATCTTCGAGGTCAACAGTCCCTCAGCCTCCCCATTCACTCAAACTCCTTCACTCCCATACACTCCAAAGTTGACCGCAATCTCACCCGTCTCATCGACTCCACCGCCCACGTTCACCTCCCCGTCACAAACGGGACTACTAAAAACCTTCAGACATACAAAAGCAGATCTTCTACTTTCAAACGCTCACACACGACAGCACATCTCACAGATACGACACCACCTCATGTACACAACACGATCACTCACGTACAGCACTAAACTATCCCCTAGACCACTACCGCTTCCAGATAATGCAAACAGTCTCTGCTCCACAATCATTTCTTTTCCTCCAAACACCCACTTTCACAGCACACTTAAATAGCACACTATCGACCAGACAACACTGCGCACCAAATGCACACATGCAAACACTCTGGCTTGAATGACAGAAAGCCTGTACAGCACAAAGATCAACCATCATCCAGCTCGTTAGAACAACTTGCCTCATCCACACGTCTGCTAATTAACCTTGCTGCGCGTGTCATTCACACGCTCTCAGCAACGTGCAGAGAGAGAAAGCTGTAGAGGAGGGAGGGCTGAGATGAGGAAATGTCAGTATTGTGACTGCCTGGCTGTACGATATTGATGATGGACGATATTGATGATGGACAATATTGATGATGGACTATATGCGATGACTGTCCTCTCCTAGTGAAACCCTAAAGGTCCTCCACCTTCTACACATCAGGACACCTGCTCCACCTTCTACACATCAGGACACCTGCTCCACCTTCTACACATCAGGAGACCTGCTCCACCAGAAGATGCAGGTGGTTGTAGCTGTCTGGATCTAAGGCCAGCATGGTACAGTGAAGGCTGTTCCAGCTACAGTATTTACAGTACTGCTTTAACACCAGTAACTGTTGTCTTTAACTATGACTGGTAACCCCCCTCCACTGCCTGTGGGGATGATAACATTCATCTTTTCATAATTCCTTGAGTGACTTTCCAATAAGGGATTTGAACCTGGGACTTTTTTGATCTGCAACCTTGTGCTCTAACCACCAAGCTTCAACCTCTGTTTCCGTAGTGATGACAGAATACAGTCTCATTTCACACACTCACCAACCACAGCTCTTTAAACTCCATTAAAATGTACAGCACATTGAAAATTACGACGCCGTTTAATTTAATTCCGAAGATTCATACTTCCTTGTATAGCGCTTTAACCCTCCCATCAAAGAAAAGCACTGTAGTTATATAAAAGCTATTCAAATATGACTTCATTTACTGACTCGTTCAATATCCAGCCTATGTATATGTACGCGTAATGTCTTTGATCTCACTAATTGTTCATAATTACCAACTAATAGTCTCTTTAAACTTGGTGACTGCTGCTTAATGAAAGGACACAGTGTCATTAATAATGTCTGCGATATGAATAATAATGTGATGTTCCAGTAAGACAGCATGCTGCTGTTTTTCCATCTTGGTTTCTGAGAGATCCACAGCCTCTCCACAACATTAACATCTGACGTGTTCTTCCCCTAACAGATTTCAGCCCCAGCGGTGCGGAGACAGTCTGGAGAGCTCTGCTAGCTCACGCGCTCTCTGCCTGGACCACACAGACTGACGCTTCACCGTGGAGGCCCGAGTTTGAATCCCACCCTGAGAGCTCGTGGCATGTCTTTCCCTTTCTTTCACTGTTTCCTGTCACACGTCACTGCCCCATAAAGCTTGACCATGATCCCATAGTCCCCTGGTCCCTTGGTCCCCTGGTCCCCTGGTCCCTTGGTCCCTTGGTCCCCTGGTCCCTTAGTCCCTTAGTCCCCTGGTCCCATAGTCCCCTGGTCCCCTGGTCCCTTGGTCCCCTGGTCCCTTGGTCCCATAGTCCCCTGGTCCCCTGGTCCCTTGGTCCCTTGGTCCCTTAGTCCCTTGGTCCCTTGGTCCCCTGGTCCCTTAGTCCCTTAGTCCCCTGGTCCCCTGGTCCCTTGGTCCCTTAGTCCCCTGGTCCCCTGGTCCCATAGTCCCTTGGTCCCTTAGTCCCCTGGTCCCCTGGTCCCCTGGTCCCTTGGTCCCTTGGTCCCCTGGTCCCTTGCTCCCCTGGTTGTGTACACACATGATAACTAAGGGTTAGGGAGGAAAGCCAAACAAATCCAAGAAAAGACATATTTCTAGAGGCCCAACTCACACAGACAGTGTTGCATACAAACACTTACATGTGTATGCACAAGCACACACCCACCCTGTACGTGTATCAACACAGGCGTCCACCTCACATGCAATACACCCTTTTTATGAGCAATACCCAAACTCAACACGCCAAAACCATCTTTATCTCCCCAGAAAGAAACGCTGAGCTTGTTTATTTGCTCTGTTAATGAGGCACTAAAACAACTAGTTCTGTTTTTTAATAACACACAAACAAAACCAAACTTATTGTGGAAATAAAGAGTCATAAATTCCCTGCCAGCCTCTTTAGAGCTCCCAGGAGGAGGGAGAGAGAGACTGAGGACAGATGAAAGCATGGAAGCTAATTACAACACCTTCACTGTTGCACGCACACAAACACACAATTCAACGCCTAAGTGTGGACATAGTCCTAGACAGACTGAACCCAGAGAGACCGAAAGCCAGAGAGACCGAACCCCAGAGAGACCGAAAGCCAGAGAGACCGAACCCAGAGAGACGTTCGTCTGCTCCCTGAATGACAGGAAAGCAGTTGATGCAGTCAATCACTCTTCCTGCAGCATATTTCGTGGGTCAGGTAATGTGCTCGCTATCACTGCCAACAAATGACTGCTAAATGGGGCTGTTCCACCGCTCGGAAACTAGCGAAGGAACATTTACCATGTCATCTTCCAGGCAGGGTACATAATTGGCGTAAAATATTCCCTTTCGCATGAGGGTGGCCCTTGGAGCCAGCGTGTGGAGTATGATGGCTGCGGTGGTAAACAGGTCATCGATTGTGATTCTCCACCCTGTGGGGAGTCTAACACACGGCTGGGAAAAGATCCTGAGTTGTTCAAGAGGGACTTAAGACCTGCGTCTGACACCCTCGTCTCTGTAATAGGCCTCTTAGAAAAACACAGATCTCAAACGCGGAGGCTGCTGTCGTTTTAATGCAGGGAAGAAGAAGAAGAAAAAAGAACAAGGAATAAAATGAACATCGGAGGAGTATGGAGTAAAACGTAGTGTGCAGTGAGAACAGTACGCAGTGAGAATGGACTGTGCAGTGAGAACAGTATGCAGTGAGAACAGTATGCAGTGAGAACGGACTGTGCAGTGAGAACAGTACGCAGTGAGAACGGACTGTGCAGTGAGAACAGTATGCAGTGAGAACAGAGTGTGCAGTGAGAACAGTATGCAGTGAGAACAGAGTGTGCAGTGAGAACAGTATGCAGTGAGAACAGACTGTGCAGTGAGAACAGTGTGCAGTGAGAACAGACTGTGCAGTGAGAACAGTGTGCAGTGAGAACAGAGTATGCAGTGAGAACAGAGTATGCAGTGAGAACAGTATGCAGTGAGAACAAAGTATGCAGTGAGAACAGAGTGTTTAGTGAGAACAGTGTGCAGTGAGAACAGTGTGCAGTGAGAACAGTATGCAGTGAGAACAGAGTATGCAGTGAGAACAGTATGCAGTGAGAACAGAGTGTGCAGTGAGAACAGTATGCAGTGAGAACAGAGTATGCAGTGAGAACAGAGTATGCAGTGAGAACAGAGTATGCAGTGAGAACGTAGTATGCAGTGAGAACAGAGTGTTTAGTGAGAACAGAGTATGCAGTGAGAGCAGAGTATGCAGTGAGAACAGAGTATGCAGTGAGAACAGTATGCAGTGAGAACAGAGTATGCAGTGAGAACGTAGTATGCAGTGAGAACAGAGTGTGCAGTGAGAACAGAGTATGCAGTGAGAACAGTGTGCAGTGAGAACAGAGTATGCAGTGAGAACGGACTGTGCAGTGAGAACAGTGTGCAGTGAGAACAGAGTATGCAGTGAGAACAGACTGTGCAGTGAGAACAGTATGCAGTGAGAACAGTATGCAGTGAAAACGTAGTACGCAGTGAGAACAGTATGCAGTGAGAACAGAGAATGCAGTGAGAACCGGAGGCGTGTGCAAAAGTGAGAATAACAAAATGTGTGGTCAGGATGAGAAAACACAGAGTTGTGCAGTGAGAAACGTTGCTGACCCCAGTAACCCTTTTTGGTTTCTCTTTCCTTTCTCTCTCTTTTCTTCTCTTTCTTCTTCTTTCTGTTGTGTTTTCTCTTTCCTTTCTGTTCAGGGCCAGTGAGTTCACAGTACATAGGCACCTCTGTGAACACATATCTATAAGTTTTGGACAAGCGTTAAAAAGTCATTTCCAAGCTATGGTAAACAGGCAAAGGACAACATAAACAGGGACAAAGTGGTGTGTTGTTCTTTTTTCTTGCGCTGCAGTTGGGGTTTTTTGAATAATCCCTGGCTCTTTTTTTGCTGGTGTCTCGTCTCTCTTTCTCTTCTTCTTCTCTCTTTTCCTCTCTCTCGTCTCTTTTCTCCTCTCTTCTCGCTTATCTTCTCTCTCCTCTCTCTCATTCTTTCTCTTATACTCCGCCCTCCTTTCTCCTTCTTCCTTCCTCTCTCCCTTCTTGAATGAAGAATGAAGTAATAAATAATTTCTTTAAAAACAAAATTGAAATCAAACCTGACCAGTCATCAGTTAGCAAATCACAGTACTACTATAAGGATCATGCTAATGCCAGAGCATGCTAATCCTATATCATCCTAATGCCAGAGCATGCTAATCCTAGATCATGCTAATGCCAGAGCATGCTAATGCCAGAGCATGCTAATGACTCTCTCCAGCCCTTTCAAACTGCAGCTTGTGATGCAGTCGTCCCACACTGGACACACAAACCCAGCAGCCAAACATCCCCCACAAACCCTTCAATCATCTGACTACCACCTACTTCCTGTTTTCAATTTAGCCTCATCCCACTGGTCCATCACGACCATCAATTACTTAATTAAGTGCATTTACCATCGCGCGGCGGTCAAAAAGTTCAAAGCTTTTAGTGTTTGTGGCATTATTAAGTGTTCTGGTGCACGCTTTCCTTCACGTCGCTCTGATTCACCAGCGGCATCCATCAGACCGAGATAGAATTACTTCTCTTTTATAACCGGCGGACTTTGCGGGATTCATTTGGGAGTTTCATGGGGGTACGTTTGAACCCGCTATGCGGCGCGAGATGCTTTCATCTGCAGTCTAACGCCATAACATGTTTGAGGGGCTCCTCATCCCTCTTCCCTTCCTCCCTCCTCATCCCTCTCTTCTCTCTCTCCTCATCCCTCTCTTTTCCCTCCCTCCTCATCCCTCTCTCTTCCCTCCCTCCCTCCATCCTCATCCCTTTCTCTTGCCTCCCTCCATCCTCATCCCTCCCTTCTCATCCCTCTCTTTTCCCTCCCTCTCTCTTCCATCTCTCTTCCCTCCCTCCTCATCCGTCTCTCCCTGCTCATCCTTCTCTCCATCCCTCTCCCCCTCTCTCTCTCTGTCTGTCTGTCTCTCTCTCCAGATAACAAGGAACATGTTTCCACTTACTGTGAGAGAAGGGAGGGATGAGGCCTCAGACATACTCCTCATAAGAACACGGAAACATGATCTAAACCAGCCGCAAGTTTGTTTTTTTTTGCGAAGGGAATAACATGCTGAACTAAACATGGTCATCAAACCGTGAACAGTTAGAAAGAGGATATCCATCTCTGACTAGAAGCTGATAAAAACCAAGCAGCAGCAGCATCTAGAACGATGGGATCCTCAAGTCCTCAGAGACTTATCATGGATTCAAAACGTGACATTGTGTGGATGTGTCTGCATTGCACGGCTCTCCCTCCGCTCTAACGCTGATACAGAAACACAAAAGTAGAGTAGATCTCAGATCATATGGAGTACATTTAAGAAACCAACCGGATCTTCAGTGTTTCCTTGCGTTGAGAATAGTTTTTGTTCTTCATGGTATGATCAGCTTTTTAAAACCCCCCCCGATGACTTCTAGAATTACAACGTACTGTCTCAAGGTGAACCATGTTGTACGGACCAGAGACCCAGCTTCCTGTCACAGACTCCAGAAATCACCTCACTTCCTGTCACCCTGCCTTCTGATGATGTCCAAACAGAGTAAGAAAACAGGAAGCATGGATGGACAAAGAGAGGGAGAGGGAGGACAGAGGGAGGAGAAAAGACTGTGGGAGAAAGGGTTAGAGGAGAGAAGAGGAGAGACGAAAGGAGAGGAGAGGAAGAGGAGAGAGGAAGAGGAGAGAAGAAGGGAGAGGAGAGGAAGAAGAGAGGAGAGAGGAGGAGAGAAGAGAGGAAGAGGAGAGGAGATGAGAGGAAGAGGAGAGGAGTGAGGAGAGGAGAGGAGAGGAAGAGGAAAGACGAAAGGAGAGGAGAGAAGAAGAGACGAGAAGAGAGGGGACCTCCTGACCCTAGAGGGCGCCAGAACACACAGGTGATCACTCTTCTCCTCCTTTCCTCCTCTATCCTCTCCTGTCTTCTCCTCTCCCCATGTCATNCCTGGTACGTTAGGTTGCCTAACCAGGACAGATGACCACATTAGCAAGAAGAACCATTATACCTGATCTGATTACAGCCACAATGAAACACTGACATATTACTGCAGGCAATGCTGGAAGGGGTGGGAGAGGAGGAGGAGTAGGAAGAGGAGAGGAGGAGAGAGAGGGAGAGGAGCTGCAGGAGCAGGGGAGGTGCAGGGGAGGAAGAGAAGGAGGAGGGGAAGAGAATAGAAGGGTTGGGCGGAGGAATGTGCTTGAAACACCGTTTCAGGAGTTTTCATCCTTAGTTTTGGAGATGTTTACCAGTCTGATCTCCTCTCTGGTTAGCTGGTCTCTACACAGATGAACCACTGGGGTGGAAATTCTGAGGACATGTGAATATACATGGTGCCAGATGAATACAAACTCTATTACACCACCGACAGAGGTCAGAGTCTGTGTTGGGTTACTGTACTGTCCTGTGTGCTGGGTGTGTGTGTGTGTGTGCTGGGTGTGTGTGT
>BROE01000008.1:1098627-1135926 GCA_036571765.1 Plecoglossus altivelis | reverse complement strand
GAGAGATTCTCTGGTGTTTAACAGACAGCATCCCAGATGCTGCAGACGTGGGCAGTGATGACCTCACCTCATGAAGAGATGAACCCATGCTGTTGCTCTCTGCTCCTCCAACTGCCTCAGATACTCTGCAGCAGGTAGTCAGGAATTCCCTGCTTCTTATCCTTCTCTCTCTCTCTCTTCTCCCCTTTCTCTCTTCACTCCTTTCTTTTCTCTCTCTTTCTCTTTTCCTTCCTCTTCTCTCTCTCCTCGCTTCTCTTTCTCTCTCTTCCTCATGTCTCCTTTCTCTTCTCTTCTTTCTCTCTCTCTCCTTCTTTTCTGTTCTCTCTGCTCCTTTCTTTCTCTCCTCTCCCCCACCCGTGGCCCTTCTCTCCTCCCCCTCCTCTCTCTCTGGATGGAATATGCTTCTTATTAAGACCCCATTAGTAAGTTACGCCCCCCTCTTCTTTTCATGCTTTCTAACACAAGGGCTGCAGCAAGTATCAGAGCTCTACTCGCACTTGGTGTCTTTTGTTCCAGAGACGAAACAGAACGGGTTTGTTCTGAGTACGGGGAAGGGGGGGAGGAGCAGGTGCGTGAGCTCTGGGAAGGGGGGGAGAGCCTGCCATCCTTCCCCCCCCCCCCACTTCGATCACGCCACCTCTCCCCCTCCTTCCCTCCCCGTCCTCGCTCACATCTTAGACAGGTTAACCTCTTTAATTAAGAGTACTTAGCTGTGTGGGCCCAGCGGGGCAGGAAGCAGGGTCGGGTGTCCTGTCTGGGGCTGGGGGTGGGGCCGGGGCTGGGGCCGGAGCTGGTCCGGTCCTGGGGCTGGGGGTGGGGCTGGTCCGGTCCTGGGGCTGGGGGTGGTCCGGTCCTGGGGCTGCGGCCGGGACTGGGGCTAAAGGGAGGGAGAGAGGGGGAAGAGGGGTTTAGAAGAGGGGGGAGGAGAAGAGGAAAGAGGAGAAAAGAAGAAGAAGAAGAAGAGGGGGGGGAATGAAAAACCCCCCAGATGAGTGGAAATGGTTTTTAGCGCATACCTGCTCTGAAGTTTCAAACTGAATACTAGGATAGTCTGTGTTCTATGGACCACAGAGAACATATCAGCTGCGTTACCCTCTATGGGGACATCATCAGTAGCTGCGCCTTACATCAAAGCCTGTTTTATTTTCCTCCAGAATGTAAGACACAAGCCCTTTTTATGGCTACAGAGAGTTGAAGAAAGCCTTTAATATTTTAATAAAAGTCTGGTTGAGTAGGCTGTTAAACTTGTAAAAGAATTAAGAATACAGTTAATCTGATGTTACGGTTGGAAAAAAGTCTATTTGGAATGTGCGCATGTTGAAGTAACGAGTTATAATGCGGTCTGTATCCCCCCAAATATTTCGATACGTTAAATACGTCACTTTTGAAAATGACAAATGGACATGTTTTGTATTTCGCGTCTCTCACGACTTCCACACAATGAATCACGATGCTTCCTTCAGCAAATAACCAGATCCAGCCTCCTCTCATGCTAATTTCAACCAGCAACCCATCTCTAAACGAACACATGCCTCGTGTGGTTTCAATATGTCGGTATTAGTTTCACCAGAGACCCGAGAGTGGCGCCTCTAATTTCAGTTTTTGATATCGTAACTACGCTTTCTGCTTGTGGCCACGCGGAATGTTCCCGAGGGGATAAACACAGTCGTCCTGTTGCGCGCGCGCGCTCTTGTTTACTGATGTGAGAGGAGACTCGCGCCCTGAAATGTTTCCGCCGTGAAGAACTTACGAGAACCGGAATCCAGATGGGGCATGATACAGGGTAAACAGACAGGACGTGAATTGGCCTACAGTCCTTTTTATAGAAGAAGGAGAAGAGAGGAGAGGGGAGGAGAGGGGAGGGATGGAGGGATGGAGAGCGCATGGAGGAGGGAGGAGAGAGGGGAGGAAAGGAGAGAGAGGGGGGGATGGTAAGGAAGGGAGGAGGAGAGAGGGGAGAGAACAAGAAGAGGGGAGAGAGAATGAGAGCCGAGAAGGGAGAAAGAGAGAAAAGAGAGAACGAGAGAGAGAGAGAGAGAGAGAGAGAGAGGCAGGTTGTGTATATGTCTTTGTATCTTGTCTATTATCTCCTCAGTAGCTGTCTCACCAAACAGTGAACCGTTCACCCTCGAACCCTCTCGGGGTATCCAAGCACCGAAACCCAATACTCTCTACTTTCTCCTGTCAAGGACTACAACACGACAACTACGAGGTCTTAGAAAGTTCAGAGTTATCGAGTGTCCTAAGGGGGGGATAGTGAGGAGACATACAGAACACTTTTGCCCCAAATGAGTGTGCAAATACACCTGTTTCTACCCAGCGTAAAAAAAAGCAAAAGGCTGCCGGTCACACGCAGTAACACCTGTTACAGAGTAGGTGTTAGGGAGAAAGATTTTTTTTGTGTGTGACGGAAAAACGGAGTGTTATTTTTAACACCTGGAAAGCCCACCTGCCGATGTCGTCTCCCTAATGTTGCCTCTCTTAAGAGACGTTTCTAGATATGTGAGAAATAGCAGATGAACTTGACAACCGTGTCTAATTGGTTATCTCTTTGATCCACCATCAATCCCAACCATATGAAGTGTGGTTTTGTCTAAGGGGAATACGAAGTTGGAAAGACCCGGTTCCCCCGGTTTACCGCTAGGTTCAAGCGTCCGTGGTTTGCGGTCAACCCTTTAAACCTCCATCTGGTCTGTCTGCCTACACGGCGGACAGCAACAATCAGGTCTAGAATACCAAAGTAGCCCGTAACCTGTACCGTTACTAACGGCAAGTGAACGTCAAAAACTTCAAACTACACCTGTGTCTCGTTACGCGGCGGTCGTATTTAGATCCTCGTCCAACGACGTCTGAAATAGTTATACGTTCATCAGGACTGCGTTTCAGACGCTGCCGAAACCGCTTTACCCACACTTCCTGTTTGTAGGCCAATCGCTAGTTAGCACGTGCTGATCATAGCCAGAGACCAGCCGCCTGCCAGGTGCTGGCCGCGCGCCGCTCTCTCGAGGAGGTGTCGGCAACATTCTCCATAGACAAAACCAGAGCTTTTATACTGATTTAGTGTTTATTTTACAGTTCGGAGCGATGGATTTGAAATAAAGTCAATGGCTCTGAAGGTCTGGCATTTTAACGTTTTTGGGTTATTCGTCAAAATTGAGACAAAGCACATGTTTTTTTCTCCCTCTCCAAGGTTTTGATTAGTTCCATCTGTAGTGTCTATCGGGGATTGATCCTTGTAATAAGTAACAGCAGTTAAAACATATCTTGGGCTTTCTATGAAACCAGTAGGCTAGTGTTGAGTACAGCAGGCAAATTTAGCCTCATGTTGTGGATTAATTATCCTTAATGTTAGTCCGACGGCCCATTAGAAGCATCCCTGACTAGCATTTCAAGATGTGGTATATTAATATTGATATCACATGAAAAATCACACTGTGATCTCATTTGATCCGACCAAGATAAGCTCTTCTCAACAACCGACTGGGTCAATCACAGTCTTTAATTATAATTTCATATTTCCTCCCTCCTCGCTCACTTACAGAATCCAAATGGAATGCCCGTGTTTTTCGTCCATGTTAGAGCGCGCCAGGGCGGAGGGCTGGCTTGTTGTTGTCTGAAAGCCAGAACTTCAGTCTTGGCTTCGCTTGACGTCCGGGCATGTTTCCAAAGGCCCGAAAAATGGTCTGAAAATCCCACAGCCTATCCTTCATCTTCTAGTTTACACACAGCATTAACAAGCCTGCCATCAACCCATAGGGATCTGTTCAAATGAAACCGGTCGGATTAATATGATTATTACGAAAACATTTAATGGGTCTGCTGATAGAAATTCGACTGAATTGTCGGAAAACTCCAGACCGGTACGGGATTGTATTTCGACGTCCTCGTTACCGCGGGGTAAATTCCTTTATGAGTCTTTATGGAAAACCGGTTCTTTTTAAATATGTAGTTGTAAGACAAAGTAGCAATTTGCCACCAAAACGGTGCTTGTTTCTGTATTTCACCTCTCATAGTCACAATTAGAACCATTCTTCTCTTCTCCTCTTAACAATTCTCACCGGTGACGAAGGGCTTTCATCATCAACGTCTGATTACCAGAGACGTTCAGTGATCAATTAGCTCTCCATTCAATTACATTGATACTTCACTCCTATTACAGGCTGTATGTTGTACAACCCACAGCATCATGATCAATGAATCTCAGTTATTATTAATGTTATTAATGTTATTAATGTTAGTCATGAGAATTGATGTCCTCTTCTTTAACTTTCATTTTGTTAAACGCATACGTCGCCAAATTAAAACTAATTATTGACCGAACTAGGGAACATTTGTCTTATTTGCAGACCTCAAGCATTTTGTTGCCAACCCTAAAACAGTTATTGAAAGCACTTATAATTACTTGCATAATTCATCATATTAATATTTTACCACACTTACTTATAATATCGTCAATTACAGTAATGTATTTCCAGGATGACATGTTATTTTCTGAAGTTAACGAGTATTCCACTGACAACATCGTTTTCTGTGTACTGTTCGTGTAACATATTTTTTCCCAACTGTATTTACATTTTCATTACTTCTTTCTTCTACTCTCCTCTGCTCTCCTCCTCTCCTCTCCCTCTTCTCCTCAGGTGAGAGGTCTCCTAACGTCCACTCCTCCTCTCCCCTCCTCCTCTGCTTTCCTCCCCCCTTTCCCTCCCCTCCTCTTCTCTTCTCCTCTCCCCTCCTCCTCTCCCTTCCTCCTCTGACCTCATCCCCTCCTCTCCCCTCTTCCTTTGATCTCCTCCTCTCCTCTCCCTCTCCTCCCCTCCTCTCCCTCTCCTCCTCAGGTGAGAGGTCTCCTCCTCCCTCGTCTGCATCTGAAGTCCTCACGATGCTCTTGTTCCCTGCCGCTTGGATACAGTTGCCTGGATACAGAGTCCACCTGGAGCAGCATATGGTCGCAGCATGTTCCTTCTCGGGTGAAATGAGCGTATCCCTCCATCTCTCCCCTCTCTCTCTCCCCTCTCTTTCATCCCTCTCTCTCATCCCTCTATCCCTCCTTCCTCTCATCTCTCCCTCCTTCCCTCTCTCTCATCCCTCTATCCCTCCTTCCCTCCTTCCTCTCATCCCTCCATCCTTCCCTGTCTCTCATTCCTCTCTCTCATCCCTCCATCTCTCCATCCTTCCCTCTCTCCTTCCCTCTCTCTCATCCCTCCATCTCTTCATCCTTCCCTCTCTCTCATCCCTCCATCCTTCCTTCTCTCTCATCCCTCTCTCCTTCCCTCCTTCCTGTCATCCCTCCCTCCCTCCATCCTTCCCTCTCTCTCATCCCTCTCTCCTTCCCTCCTTCCTCTCATCCCTCCATCCCTCCGTCCCTCTCTCTTCTTCCCTACCATCTCCATTTCTCTATTCTTCTCCACACACTTATTATTTCCCTCCCTCCTCCCCCTGTTTCTATTCCACCTCAGTGATATCATAGGAAGGTCAAAGGCGTTGTAAAACTGGATGGGAATTTCTGCATCATATTTCCTGGAGGTACGTCCAGCATTATCCCAGCGAGGAGGTCTAACACAGCAAACTGGGTACTGTCAGTACCAACTGCAACCGGATAGCAACCCACCCTCACGCCTGTCACTCTTCATGTCATCGATCCTGGTCCAATCTTCCCCAGAGACACCAGTAGATGACCCATTGATTTTATAATGACGACTCGTCTATTCATTATTCATGTTTCTTCACGAGAGGAAATAAAAAACCTAATTTATGTGATTCAGTTGGATAATTAAATTCTTGTGAAGGCACGTTTCTGTTTCTGGTTTGCCACACAGCCAGTCAGAACCAACCAGACAGCTTTCTATGACGGTGACCACGACAACGTCCGACGGTGACCACGACAACGTCTGACGGTGACCACGACAACGTCTGGCTCTATGACCTCGACAATGTCTGGCTCTACTGGCTCTATACATGCTGTATATATTGATATGGTTTTCAACTGACCTAAATACTACAAAGGCATCATAGAATTCCTGAAATTTAGTCATGGCTTTTGATGGTACCACCCCAAAGGTTTTCAGTAAACCACCCACCCACCCACACACACACGTCCCCATGGCGACCCCAAATAACCCTAAACGTCCTAAACATCACTTTTCTGTCACCAGTGAAGGACAGGCGCTAATCTCTCCAACAGCGTATGGAGATGTAAAGACCATGGGCTGTGGAAACAGGTTGGACAGGAGGAGGAGGGGAGAGGAACTGTGAATTACGAGTCTGCTGTGAAGTTTTGTGAAGCAACTCTTTGCTGTTTATCCAGGAATCATAGTCTTAAAAGACTTAACTTGTCCTGGTTCTTTACAAACAAGTTGAAATCTATGCGAGTCATTCTCATAACAGTCTAAAACATATTGGATTGAGTGTACTGAGACACCGACACGGTTCGTTTGATGAAAAACAACACAACACCACCAAGGTATCCTCTAGAAATCCATTTGTGGACTAAAAAGACAATACTTCTTATAATTCCCCAAACACACACACACACACACACACACACTAACACACACACACACTAACACACACACACACTAACACACACACACTAACACACACACACACACACTAACACACACATACACACACACACACACACTAACACACACACAGAGAGACACACACACACACACAGACACACACACACTAACACACACACAGAGACACACACACACACACACTCACATACACACACACACACAGCACTTTCCTGGCTGCTTAAGGCTGATAGCGTTCAGGATGAATACGCTATTAAATCAACAAAAAACACTTTCAAACATCAATCAGTCCAAGTGGTGGAGGAAGTCGGTGTCCATTTCATCATCAGGTTAACGTTGGCGTGCGGTATTAAAACTCTGCCTCTCTGTCTCTCTGTCTCTCTGTCTCTCTGTCTCGTCTGTCTCTCTGTCTCTCTCTCAGTCTCTCACACACACACAAACAAAAAAACACACACACACACTCTGTCTCTCTGTCTCTCTGTCTGTCCTCTCTGCACTCTTCTTTCTCTCAGCTCTCTCTCAGCTTTCTTATCTATGACAACTGACGAGGCAGCATGAACACCAGCACACACACACCACACACCTGAAACCATGCCACTGCCATGGACATGCCACTAAGAAGCNNNGTCCTAAGTCTTGACGCAAGAGCAGTGTACATGAGAACACGGTGTGTCATCTTATGTGTTTGAGATGGTGTCTCCGAGCCTTTCTCTATCCAAATTACTCCGTGATTCCTTGGTACAGAGGAGGACAGCTGTGTCAGACTGGTTGTCGGTGTGTCTTAACACCCCCTGCCCGCGCAGCGTGCTCTATCTCCCTCCATCCTCGCCACTTACCCCGCCCGCCTCCTCCCACCTCCCTCCCTCCCTCCCTCCACCTCCCTCCCTCCCTCCTCCTCCTCCCTCCTCCACACCCACAGATTTAGAGCACTTAGATGACGGTCAATTAACTCCAAAAGGAGCTCTGTTCCAGTCTTGAGGTGTCCAGGGATGTGTGAGTGTGTGTTCTCTTCGGTGTGATGCAAGGCGGAGATGTGTGTGTGTGTGTGTGTGTGTGTGGTGTGTGCTGTGTGGTGTGTGTTTGGTGTTGTGTGTGTGTGTGTGTGTGTGTGTGTGTGTTTGCCGCTAGGATGAGAACGTTGTTCTCCGGGGTTCTAACAGACCAAACTGATGAAACAGATCAGGGTATGAAATCTGGATGGTTACCACGGCGATGGTCAAGCACACAAACACACACACACACACACACACAAACACACACACACACACAAACACACACACACACACACAACACACACACAACATATATAATCAATGTATTTTAAAAGTCTTTATTCTGTGTGGAGAAGCTGATGCTCCTGTCCTGGTTCTGGATCCTGTTTAACACAGGACTGCTGTTCCCATGGAGATGGGACCGAAAACATGTTCTCCAAGGAACCGATGAGAATCTTAAAATAACCAAGAACACAGCTTTCTCACTCCTGTACTGCCCTGCCTAGCCTCCCTCCCTCCCCCGCCCGACCCCCCACTCCCCCTCGCCTCCCCTTCCCTCCCTCCTCCTCCCTCCCATCCCTCCCTCCCTCCCTCCTCATATGAGACTCAGGATAACTGTGGGAGACCCTCAGAGTGAGAGAGACAGTTTATCAGCCGTGAGATTCTCCATTCGCACAGTGTGGAACGGTGTGTGCGTGTGGCACACGCATGTACACACGCAGACACAAACACACACGTACACGCACGCATACATTCATTTAACACACAAACATGCCAGCGCACACACACACACACCTGGTGTGGTGAGTACAGTAACCATCTGGCCTTCGTCTCCCCTGAGCTGTGATTTACACACTGTGATGATGAGAGCTGACACAAGCCAGCAGGAAGGCCAACCACACATACACACATCTCCCTCTCCACACCCCATGAACACCGGTTCACTTCCTGTTAAATGAGGAAGTAGTTTTGGAAGGGGTTTACTCAGGAGTCAAACCTGACCTCAAGGAATACACAGTCTTAGGATGGATTAGAATTGTGAGGAGGAGGAGGAGGAGAGGAAGAGGGGAGGAGGGAAGGAGTAACAAGGAGGAGGAGAGAGACAAGAACTCTTTGGAGGAGTGAGAGGAGGAGAAAGAGGAGGAGAAGAGAGGAGTATAGAGATGAGGAGGGCAGAGAGGAGGAGAAGAGAGGAGTATAGAGAGGAGAAGGGCAGAGAGGAGGAGGGAGAGGAGGAGAAGAGAGGAGATAGAGAGGAGAAGGGCAGAGAGGAGAAGGGCAGAGAGGAGGAGGGAGAGGAGGAGAAGAGAGGAGTATAGAGAGGAGGAGGGCAGAGAGGAGAAGGGCAGAGATGAGGAGAGAGAGGAGGAGAAGAGAGGAGTACAGAGAGGAGGAGGGCAGAGAGGAGGAGAGAGAGGAGGAGAGAGAGGAGGAGAAGAGAGGAGTATAGAGAGGAGGAGGGCAGAGAGGAGGAGAGGAGGAGAAAAGAGGAGTACAGAGAGGAGGAGGAGAGAGGAGTATAGAGAGGAGGAGGGCAGAGAGGAGAAGGGCAGAGATGAGGGACTAGGTATCGACAGGAACGCTGTTCTCTGTCTGGATGATGTTTCTTATTTTCTTTGGAGAAGTTGCAGCCTTATCACCAATTCCAGACGCAGCAAAAAACGAAACTAATTATAATCTTCAGTTTAATAATAACACAAATGGCTTTGATTTTCCTGTTTTGTTTGTGCCTTTTTTTGTAGACTGTTCTCTCTCCTGCTCTTTGCAAACTTTTAATTAATTATAAAAAGAAAATCTTTTTCAAAAAGTTTTTTTTGTGCTTTAGAAGTGGCATTACAATATGGTAGATGTTCAATTAACTATCTGGCTGCATGTCTCTTCTAACAATACAGAGGTAGAAAATGTCTCATTTGAAGTGTTTGAGATATGTAATATTCAATAACTGTTGATAACATCCTGCAAAAAGCAATGCTTTCAACTTCAAAAACAAGCGGAATTCAATCGCGTGTTGTCATGGACGCCACGCAGAAAAGGTTCTTTTTTCCGGAATGTTCTACAAACGACTGGAAGCTCTTCTCAGTTTTCGGAGAAAGAGATGCATCTGCTTCGTGTTTGCATCTTGTTCATCATTTCCATAAATCTACAATGAAAATGCCTCTTAACGGTTGCTAGGTAACCACCGGGTCTGATGACCTCCTTCGGACGCCAACTCAGCTCGTGGCCAATCAGGAAGCAGCGTTCTGGTTGGTCGGTTCCGGATGACTTCCCTCCTGATTGGATGAGCGTGATCTTTCTGTCTCCAAAACAACTCCAGGACATTAGAAAACAGAGAAAAGAGACAGAGAGAGAGAGGAGAGAAGGAGGGAGGGTGGATAAATTCATCTTGATAAATATTTTTCAGGGTTATGTACATGCATATACATCCAGGAAGTCACGTCAACAAGATCATCATGGTCTCGTCTTGTAAATGTGCGCTGGCTCTCCTCTGGAACCAACTGATGAACACACAATCAAGAAAAAGAAGAAGGAAGAGAAATCGAAATATGGAATGTCTCTGTGTGTGTCTGGTTTGTTTTTGTTAGGACAGGTCTCCACAGGAGGGGGAGAGAGGGAGGGAGAGGTGTGAGAGAGGGAGAGGGAAAGAGAGAGGAGAGAGGGGTGAGACAGGGGACAAAAGTGAGGGAGGGGGAGAGAGAGAAAAAGTTAATGATGACCAAACAAACTAATGGCATGAGGAGAGGGGTGAGGAGGGGGGGGGACCTGGCAGTGTGTAGGGTAGGGAGAGGGAGACCTGGCAGGGTGGAGGGGAGGGAGAGGGAGAGGGAGAACCTGGTAGTGTGGGACCCGAGGGAGAGGAGACCTGGCAGATGTGGAGGGAGGGAAGAGGGGACCTGGCAGGGTGGAGGGGAGGGAGAGGGAGACCCTGGCAGTTGGAGGGGAGGAGAGGGAGACCTGGCAGGGTGGGGGAAAGGAGGAGAGGGAGAGCGTGTGGCAGTGTGGAGGGGAGGAGAGAGGCAGACCTGGCAGTGATGGAGGGAGGAGAGAGGGAAGACCTGGCAGTGTGGAGGGAGGGATCGAGGGGACCTGGCAGGTGTGGAGGGGAGCGCGAGGACCTGGCAGGGATGGAGGGGAGGCCGAGAGGGAGACCTGCAGTGTGGAGGGGAGGGCAGAGGGAGGACCTGGCAGTGTGGAGGGGAGGGAGAGGGAGAACCTGGGGTAGGATATCAACAGGCTGAGGAAGGGTTGATTCGCCTACATGCCATGGGGCCCACAGAACTATCATTATCTTGCACTAGACTCGGTGAAGGGTGAGATGAGAAGGAGAGGGGGAGAGAAGGAGAGGGGGAGAGGGGGATGGGGAGGTAGAGTCATCAAGAGAGAAAAGAGAGGGAAGGGAGCAAAGAAGGACGGAAGAAGAGGGAAGGATAGAGGATGGAGGGAAGGGATGGGGAGGGATCGGGGGAAGGGAATGGGAGGGGCAGGATATGAGGTGAGAGGGATTAGGGGGAGAAAGAGAGAGAGAGAGAGAAAGAGAGATGACGGTGTAAATCTTTCAGCACATGTACTCTCCTCCATAATGGAAATGGGAAAATGCATTTTCATGATTCATCGCGGGCATTTCCACTTATGGCCTGCAAGTCATTAGACTGCCAGACGTTATATTTCTGTGGGCTAAATGACAGTTCAGATGCTGCAACAGGGGCTAGAGAGAGAGGGAGAGGGAGAGGGGGGAGAGAGGGAGATAGAGGGAGGGAAAACAGGGTGACATGGGGGAAGGAGAGGGAAAAGGGTGACATGCAGAGAGGGAGAAAGAAAGGAGAAAGAGGGAAACTTGTTTGGCAGCAGAGACAGTGGTCACATGATCATTATCCATGCCTGTCCACAGACTCCTGTCTGGTTACCAACGGATACAGTCTATTACCATGTAACCGCTGGCAACCACATGTTTCCAGGGGCCCCTGAGGGGGGAGAAGCAGGGAGAGGTGTCTATGTGCCAAGGGCCCCACAGTAAGATTCCAGGCTTCAGCTCACTGTGGCAACGTTCCCTCTCTAGTGTCTGTTTGAAAGGTCTTGGCCCGTAACCGGAATATTCTTTCACGTCAAAATTATATTTGAGATCTGGTTTCATAGTGTTGCCGTTCTAAAGTATTGTGCAGTGACCTCCGCTAGGTTCAGTCTACTGCTGTTTCAAGAGACGCTTTAACATCCAACGACAGACATGGGCCTTCCTGCGCAGTTGACTGTGAAACGGCGCCGCTGCGCTCACACACACACACACACACACCACACACACACGCACACACAAACACACACGCCACACGCACACACGCACACACACACACAGCACACGCACACGCACACCCACGCACACTCACACACACACACACACGCACACGCACACGCACACACACACACACACACACACGCCACACCACACACACGCAACACACACCAACTCACACACACACACACACACACACTCACACACACACACACACAGCACACACCACTTCACACACACACACACACAACACATCACACACACACACATACACGCCTCACACACACACACACACACCACACGCACTCCACACACACCACACACACACACCACCACTCACACACACATCACACACCACCACACTCTCACACACACCACATACACGCCACACACACACACGCCTCTATTCAGCGCTCACACACACAGCACTCACACGTGACACATATACACACAACAAAACTATGCCGCAGCGACTCCAAGCAATCCACAGACCCAGTGTGCAGTACCTCACTACAAACTTACATCACTGGCTATCAGCACACACACACCACGAGCTACAGCACAGTAACCATCGACACCACGAGACACACACACACACCAGATCACAACATACACACATACACACACACACGCACTCAGACACACGCACACGCGAGCATCACGACTCTCACATAGCGACTCAGACACAGACTGCAAGACAAGCATCACACACCACACAACATAACGCACTCCACACACACACAACCCCCACCACCAACAACCACTCAACACACACACCACACAACACACACTTCACACACACACACACACACTCACACACACACACATACACGCACACTCACACAAGTCAACAGCGCAAAGGCCTCACAGGCCCCTCCAAGCCCACACCCCCACACACACACACACTCACACACACACACACACACACACACGCACACACACACGCACTCGCACTCCACACACGCACTCACACACCACTCACAATAGCGACACACACACACACACTCAATGCACGGAACACCACGTTGCAGAGTTAGTCTGACACACACACACAATGGCACACACAAACACACAACCTCACACACTCATACACACGCATACTGTCTCACACTTGTGTCTCACACACACACATGCTTAGCGTCACACACACACACGCACCACACACGCACTCACACTCACACAGCAGTCGCGACATCCACACACTAGCGACACATTAGCTGACATTACATCCGCCTACCAACCAGTTCAGTGCACTCCACAAAAGCACAACACAACATTCAATATTGTACACATTTTCTTGTTGATTGTTGAACAAAGTATTGAAATACATCCACAAGTGCATAAACAGACACGCCAATACACTGTCCTTAAGATCCTTCCGGAAAATAAATTTAATAAGTAAAGATTTCGAATGTACTCTGGCCATGAAACTTTCAAGCATAAGGTTAATTACTTGTGTAACGTAATCATCCGTCATTTGCATATTCCCTCAAAGTCGCCCATCTCTCATTAGCCGGTATAATGAGGCTTACATGACACTTTCAAAAAACTTTGAGTGTTTAAGTTTGTAATGTGCACCCATTAAAACCTTGCGGTGGGATTTCGGAGGCGTCTAGCCAATAGGCACATCAGCCTGCCTGGCTGGAGTCTAATTGAGGAACTGATGCGTCCCGCTGTGGGATGATCCAAGCAGGGGTTAGTCGCTAATATTTCCCCTTTCCGTCAAATGAAGAAGAAAATGAATGGTATTTGGGAGGGAAAGAGTTTAATCTGACAGTGTTTCAGAGAGGTGACGTCTCAGCTCTCGTTTTCACTGTGAACTCTTGACTGTCGATCTGTCTCTCTTTCCCTTCCAACGCTCCCTCGCTCTCACCTGCTGCTCTTCGCTGTCCTTCTTTCCTCCTCTCTCTCCACCTCACTCTTCTTTCTCGTCTCTCTCTCTTTCGCACTTCTCTCTCCTCTCTCTCTTTACGTCTCTTAATCTCTCCTCTCCTTCTCTCTCTCCTCTCTCTCTTCTCTCCGTTCTTGTTGCTCTGTGCTCTCACTCTCCTTCTTTTGCTCGTGTTTGTCTTCTGTGGTGCTCTCTCCTCAGGTATCCCTTGTTCTCTCTCCTCTCTCTCTTTACCTCCCCCCCCCCCCCCCTTTCTGTCTCTCTCCTTCTCTCTCTCTCCCTCTATCTTTCTTTCTATCTCGCTCTCCTTCTTTCTGTCTCTTTTGCTCATCTTCTGCACTCTGTTTGCGTTTGCTCTTGTAAACTGGTACTTACTGCGGTCATCTCTTCCTCCCTCCCCTCTCCTCCTCCCCTCTCCTCCCTCCCTCCCTCATGCTCCTCCTCTCGCCTCCCTCCCTTGCTGGTCTCCTCCCTCCCTCCCTCCCTCCCTCACAACACACACACAACACACTAACACAACACATACCACACACACACACACTAACACACACAACAGAAACGACACACACACACACACACACAGACACCACACACACTAACCACACACACACACTAACACACACACACACTCACATACACACCGACACACACAGCACTTTCCTGGCTGCTTAAGGCTGATAGCGTTCAGGATGAATACGCTATTAAATCAACAAAAAACACTTTCAAACATCAATCAGTCCAAGTGGTGGAGGAAGTCGGTGTCCAGTTCATCAATCAGGCTTAACGTTGCGCTATTCGGTATTAAAAACTCTGGCCTCTCTTTGTCTCTGTGGGTCTTCTCTGTCTCTCTGTCTCTCTGTCTCTCTCTCTCTCTCTCTCTCTCTCTCTCTCTCTCTGTCTCTCTGTCTCTCTGTCTGTCTCTCTCTCTCTTTCTCTCTCTCTCTCTCTCTGTCACACACACACACAGTAACACACACACACACACACACACACACAAACACACAGCTCACTAGCATTTCTTAAAACAAAGCAGAATCCTACGCTGGTTTTAGGGAGCTGTTCCTCCAGCCAGACTACCAGAACACTAAAGACCTGCCCTGTTCCTCCAGCCAGACTACCAGAACACTAAAGACCTGCCCTGTTCCTCCAGCCAGACTACCAGAACACTAAAGACCTGCCCTGTTCCTCCAGCCAGACTACCAGAACACTAAAGACCTGCCCTGTTCCTCCAGCCAGACTACCAGAGACCAGTTTGAATCCTGCATTTCTGATCCTTGGTCCTTTGTCTCCAGGTCGGTTATTTTGGGAGGGACAAAAGCATCCGTTGGAGAAACCTGATTGGTTAGGAGCGCTGTCACTCAAGCTTCGCTCAGACCAGCTCTACAAACTACAGCAGCTGTAACAAATTTAAACTGTAACTTTCAACACAATCAACCTCTCCGCTTGTTAGTCAACACGTTCCCGCTCCTGTCTCTGTCTAGCTGAACAGCAGGACTGTTTTGAAGCAGGACTGTTTTGAAGCAGGACTGTTTTGAAGCAGGACTGTTTTGAAGCAGGACTGTTTTGAAGCAGGAGACTGTTTTGAAGCAGGACTGTTTTGAAGGATGACTGTTTTGAAGCAGGACTGTTTTGAAGGATGACTGTTTTGAAGCAGGACTGTTTTGAAGGATGACTGTTTTGAAGCAGGACTGTTTTGAAGGATGACTGTTTTGAAGCAGGACTGTTTTGAAGGATGACTGTTTTGAAGCAGGACTGTTTTGAAGCAGGACTGTTTTGAAGGATGACTGTTTTGAAGCAGGACTGTTTTGAAGCAGGACTGTTTTGAAGGATGACTGTTTTGAAGCAGGACTGTTTTGAAGGATGACTGTTTTGAAGCAGGACTGTTTTGAAGGATGACTGTTTTGAAGCAGGACTGTTTTGAAGGATGACTGTTTTGAAGCAGGACTGTTTTGAAGCAGGACTGTTTTGAAGCAGGACTGTTTTGAAGCAGGACTGTTTTGAAGCAGGACTGTTTTGAAGCAGGACTGTTTTGAAGCAGGACTGTTTTGAAGGATGACTGTTTTGAAGCAGGACTGTTTTGAAGCAGGACTGTTTTGAAGCAGGACTGTTTTGAAGCAGGACTGTTTTGAAAGATGACAGAGAATCCGAATCAACGAGTCAAACGTTGAATCTAACACGTTGACCTTTGCTCAGCTGAAGAATAGGAGAGACAGATAGTTTCTGTGATTGAATCCGAACTGGATGAACTATTATCCGTCGTCTCACACGAGTGCGTTGACACAGAAAGCCCTGGTCATCACGCAACATCATGTTCCCACAACGCAACAACAGCTAGCTTGTTTCCCCCCAATTAAACAATCAGGGCTGAAAATCAGAGAGACTAGCAATTAGCTAATTACACAAAACAAGAGCAATTAGACTGCGAGACAAACTGGGTGGTAGAGGCAGAGAGGGAGGGACACAGGGGAGACAGGAGGAGACATCATCCTCAGCAAGGGGAGACAGGGAGGAGAGAGAGGAGAGAGAAAAGAAGAGACGAGAGAGAGACACACAAGGAGAGAGAAAGGCAGGGGAGTAGGAGAGAGAGACACACAAGGAGAGAGAAAGGCAGGGGAGTAGGAGAAGGGAGGACGGGGGATGAAGGAGGGAGGGATGAAAGAGAGAGAGAATAACAGTAAGAGAGAGAGAGAGACACACAAGGAGAGAGAAAGGCAGGGGAGTAGGAGAGAGAGACACACAAGGAGAGAGAAAGGCAACTCGTGGGAGTTAGGAGAGAGAGACACCAACCAAGGTGATGAGAGAGAAAGGCAGGGGAGTAGGAGAGAGAGACACACAAGGAAGAGAGTGAAGCAGGGAGTAGGAGAGAGAGACACACAAGGAGAGAAAGAAAGGCAGGGGAGTAGGCCAGAAAGGAGGACACACAAGGAGAGAGAAAGGCAGTGGAAGAGGGAGAGAGATGTAGAAAGAGACATAGAGAGAAAGAAAAAGAGAGAAAAAGAGACAGGGAGAGAGAGACACACAAGGCAGAGAGAGACACAAAGAGAAAAGAGATGGAAGCAGAGGACAGAGAGAGAGACACACAAGGAGAGAGAAAGGCAGGGGAGTAGGAGAGAGAGACACACAAGGAGAGAGAAAGGCAGGGGAGTAGGAGAGAGAGACACACAAGGAGAGAGAAAGGCAGGGGAGTAGGAGAACGTCACAATGAATTAGACCACCTGAAACGCTGATCCGTTTGTCTAGGATGGAGTCAGCAATGATGACAGCTTCAATGTCAACTGTAATACGTGTCACATACAGTCAGAGATGATCTGCACTAATATTGACATGATCCTGCGAGCAAGAGAAGAAAGGAGGAGGGAGGAGGGAGGAGGAGAATGGAGGAGGAGGTGGAGGGAGGAGAAGGGAGGAGGAGGAGGGAGGAGAAGGGAGGAGGAGGGAGGAGGAGGGAGGAGGAGAAGGGAGGAAGAGGGAGGGAGGAGGTAAGAAGAGGATGAGAGGAACAGGTGGGGGAAGGAGCAGTGGGAGGAGGGGAAGGAGGAGACCCAGACTCCTCCCTCCTCTCTGTGTCTAACAGAGTGATGAGTCTCCTTGACAGGTGTCTAACAGTCATTTGCAGTTAATTTCTTTGCGGTTTGAAACCAGAATAGGGTGACAGTATGGCAAGGCCGGGGTCAAAGGTGTTTCTGGACATCCTGTCAAAGTGTCAGCAAGTCAGATTAACCTGACAGGAGCTGCAGGGGAAACTGGACTGTAGGAGGGAGAGAGGGGGGAGAGAGGGGGGGAGAGAGGGGATGAGAGGGGATGAGAGAGGGGGAGGTGAGCAGAGTAGGGGGAGAGACGGGAGGAGAGTACACGTGAGAAAGGGATGCAATGACAAATATTTCAGCCTAGATTAAAAGTGAGAGCACGGCGACAGGTAAGAGACAGACAGACAGAGAAAGGTCCATTAAAGAGCCCTAGTTCAATAATTACCCTCTTACAGCCCTGCCCCCCTGCTCCGCCACCCTCTCCTCCCCGGCCTCCTGCCTCACCTCCCGCCCGCCTGCCTCCACGCCTCCGCTCCACCCTCCCTCTCCCACCCTCCCTCCCTCCTCCCTCCCTCCCTCGCCTCCCGTCCACACCACAGATTTAGAGCACTTAGATGACGGTCAATTAACTCCAAAAGGAGCTCTGTTCCAGTCTTGAGGTGTCCAGGGATGTGTGAGTGTGTGTTCTCTTCGGTGTGATGCAAGGCGGAGATGTGTGTGTGTGTGCTGTGTTTGTGTGTGCTGTGTTGTGTCCTGTGTGTTTGTGTGTCGTGTGTGTGTTGTTTGGCTGTGTGTTTGTTTTGCCGCCTAGGTGATGAGAACGTTGTTTTCTCCGGGGTTCTAAACGAGACCAAACTGATTGAAACAATATCAGGGTATGAAATCGGATGCGTTACCACGGCCGATGTCAAGGCCACACAAACACACACACACCACCACACACACACAAACCACACAACACACACACACACAAACACACACACACACCACACACACACATATACTTAATGCAAGTATTTTTGAAATGTCTTTTATTCGCGTGTTGGAGAAGGCTGATGCTCCTGTCCTGGTTCTGGATCCTGTTTAACACAGGACTGCTGTTCCCATGGAGATGGGACCGAAAACAATCCTCATGTTCTCCAAGGAACCGATGAGAATCTTAAAATAACCAAGAACACAGCTTTCTCACTCCTGTACTGCCCTGCCTAGCCTCCCTCCCTCCCCCCCGTCCCTCCACTCCCTCCCCTCCCACTTCCCTCCCTCCCTCCCTTCCCTCCCTCCCTCCCTCCCTCCCTCCTCATATGAGACTCAGGATAACTGTGGGAGACCCTCAGAGTGAGAGAGACAGTTTATCAGCCGTGAGATTCTCCATTCGCACAGTGTGGAACGGTGTGTGCGTGTGGCACACGCATGTACACACGCAGACACAAACAAACCACCACACGTACAGCGCACGCATCATTTTCATTTAACACGACAAAACATGCTCACATTGTCGCACACACACACACACCTGGTGTGTGAGTACAGTAACCATCTGGCCTTCGTCTCCCCTGAGCTGTGATTTACACACTGTGATGATGAGAGCTGACACAAGCCAAGCAGGGGAAGGCAACCACACAAACACACATACTCCCTCTCCACGCCAAACCCCATGAACACCGGTCACTTCACTGTTGAAATGAGGGAAAGTAGTTTTGGAAGGGGGTTTTACTCAGGAGTCAAACCTGACCTCAAGGAATACACAGTCTTAGGATGGATTATAGATTGTAGGAGGAGGAGGGAGAGAAGAGAGGAAGGGGAGGAGGGAAGGAGGAGTAACAAGGTACCCGGAGGAGAGAGAGACTAAGAACTCTTTGAGGAGAATGATGTGAGAGGAGGAGAAAGATGAGAGAAGAGAGGAGTTATAGAGATGAGGAGGTCAGAGGGAGGATGAAGAGAGGAGTATAGAGAGGCAGTAAGGGCAGGAGAGGAGGGGAGAGGAGGAGAAGAGAGGAGTATAGAGAGGAGAAGGGCAGAGAGGAGAAGGGCAGAGAGGAGGAGGGAGAGGAGGAGAAGAGGGTAGTATAGATAGGAGAGGGCAGAGAGGAGAAGGGCAGAGATGAGGAGAGAGAGGAGGAGAAGAGAGGAGTACAGAGAGGAGGAGGGCAGAGAGGAGGAGAGAGAGGAGGAGAGAGAGGAGGAGAAGAGAGAGTAGAGAGAAGAGGAGGGGGGAAGAGAGAAGGAGGAGAGGAGGAGAAAAGAGGAGTACAGAGAGGAGGAGGAGAGAGGAGTATAGAGAGGAGGAGGGCAGAGATGAGGGACTAGGTATCGACAGGAACGCTGTTCTCTGTCTGGATGATGTTTCTTATTTTCTTTGGAGAAGTTGCAGCCTTATCACCAACTCCAGACGCAGCAAAAAACGAAACTAATTATAATCTTCAGTTTAATAATAACACAAATGGCTTTGATTTTCCTGTTTTGTTTGTGCCTTTTTTTGTAGACTGTTCTCTCTCCTGCTCTTTGCAAACTTTTAATTAATTATAAAAAGAAAATCTTTTTCAAAAAGTTTTTTTTGTGCTTTAGAAGTGGCATTACAATATGGTAGATGTTCAATTAACTATCTGGCTGCATGTCTCTTCTAACAATACAGAGGTAGAAAATGTCTCATTTGAAGTGTTTGAGATATGTAATATTCAATAACTGTTGATAACATCCTGCAAAAAGCAATGCTTTCAACTTCAAAAACAAGCGGAATTCAATCGCGTGTTGTCATGGACGCCACGCAGAAAAGGTTCTTTTTTCCGGAATGTTCTACAAACGACTGGAAGCTCTTCTCAGTTTTCTGAGAAAGAGATGCATCTGCTTCGTGTTTGCATCTTGTTCATCATTTCCATAAATCTACAATGAAAATGCCTCTTAACGGTTGCTAGGTAACCACCGGGTCTGATGACCTCCTTCGGACGCCAACTCAGCTCGTGGCCAATCAGGAAGCAGCGTTCTGGTTGGTCGGTTCCGGATGACTTCCCTCCTGATTGGATGAGCGTGATCTTTCTGTCTCCAAAACAACTCCAGGACATTAGAAAACAGAGAAAAGAGACAGAGAGAGAGAGGACGAGAAGGAGGGAGGGTGGAAATAAATTCATCTTGATAAATATTTTTCAGGGTTATGTACATGCATATACATCCAGGAAGTCACGTCAACAAGATCATCATGGTCTCGTCTTGTAAATGTTTGCGCCTGGGGGTGGGGGGGGGGAGGGCAAAAAGAAGGAAGGGAGGGAAGGGGGGGGGGTAACCCGGTGCAGGCGGCTGGGGGAAAGGCCGCAACACACTAAAACGTCTCACTAATGCACAATCGGGGAGAACGACCGGAGGGGAGGAAGTGGCAGCCCATTTTTTTTAATTTCCTGCCCCCCCCCCCATCGTTCCCCCCCCCTGTGTATCTTTTTTCTTTTTATTTTCTTTTTTGCTATCTTTTTTTCCTACATGGCAACAAAGAAAAAACACCTGCACCCGACCGGCGGCAAACCCCCCCCCCCACCTCCCCCAGACAACCAACTGATGAACACACAATCAAGAAAAAGAAGAAGGAAGAGAAATCGAAATATGGAATGTCTCATGTGTGTGTCTGGTTTGTTTTTGTTAGGACAGGTCTCCACAGGACGGGGGAAGAGAGGAGGGAGAACGGTGTGAGAGAGGGAGAGCGGAGAAGAGAGAGAAACAGAGGGGATTAGGTTAGGCTTAAGGTTAGGGTTAAGGTTAAGGTAAGGGTTAAGGTTAGGGTCAGGGTTAGAAAGTCAGAGAAAGAGAGAGAGGGGTGAGGAGGGGGGGGACCTGGCAGTGTGTAGGGTAGGGAGAGGGAGACCTGGCAGGCGTGGAGGGGGAGGAGAGGGAGACCTGGTAGTAGTGGAGGGGAGCAGAGAGGAGACCTGGCAGTGTGGGGGGAGGGAGAGGGAGAAAAAAAAAGAAAGAAAAAAAGAGAGGGAGAGGGAGAGACCTGCAGTGTGTGAGGGAAGGGAGAGGAGAGACCTGCAGGGGATGCGAAGGGAAGGGAGAGGGAGAGCTGGCGCAGTTCTGTGAGAGGAGGAGAGGAGAAAAAGAAAAGAGGGAGGGAGAGAAAGAGGAGGGGAGGGAGAGGGAGACCTGGCAGTGTGGAGGGGAGGGAGAGGGAGACCTGGCAGTGTGGAGGGGAGGGAGACCTGGCAGGATGGAGGGGAGGGAGTGCGAAGACCTGTGGCAGTGTGGAGGGGAGGGAGAGGGAGACCTGGCAGTGTGGAGGGGAGGGAGAGGGAGACCTGGGGTCAGATATCAAAGGCTGGAAGGGTTGATTGTTTCCCTACTGCCATGTGGGCTACAGAAACTAGTCATTATCTTGCTACTAGACTGGTGACAGGGGTGAGAGAGAAGGAGAGGGGGAAAGGAGAGGAAACGAAAAGAGAGGAATGGAGAGAAAGAGGGAGAGAGAGAAAAAGAGAGGACGAGCGCCAAAAAGTAGGCAAGAAGAGGGGAAGCGAGATTTGAGAGAGGGATGGGGAGAGATGGGGGGGAGGGATGGGGAGAGGATGGGGGAGAGGAGGATAGAGGGAGAGGGATGGGGGGAGAAAGAGAGAGAGAGAGAGAAAGAGAGATGACGGTGTAAATCTTTCAGCACATGTACTCTCCTCCATAATGGAAATGGGAAAATGCATTTTCATGATTCATCGCGGGCATTTCCACTTATGGCCTGCAAGTCATTAGACTGCCAGACGTTATATTTCTGTGGGCTAAATGACAGTTCAGATGCCCCCGCTGACCACACTGCCTTGCAACAGGGGCTTAGCGAGAAGAGAGGAGAGGGAGAGGGGGGAGAGAGGGAGATACGGAGGGAGGAAAACAGGGTGACATGGGGGAAGGAGAGGGAGAAAGAGAAAAAAGACAGAGACGAAGAGGGAGAGAGAGGAGAAGAAAGGAGAAAGGAGAGGAAACCCCTTTGGCAAGCAGGAGACAGTGGTCACATGATCATTATCCATGCCTGTCCACAGACTCCTGTCTGGTTACCAACGGATACAGTCTATTACCATGTAACCGCTGGCAACCACATGTTTCCAGGGGCCCCTGAGGGGGGAGAAGCAGGGAGAGGTGTCTATGTGCCAAGGGCCCCACAGTAAGATTCCAGGCTTCAGCTCACTGTGGCAACGTTCCCTCTCTAGTGTCTGTTTGAAAGGTCTTGGCCCGTAACCGGAATATTCTTTCACGTCAAAATTATATTTGAGATCTGGTTTCATAGTGTTGCCGTTCTAAAGTATTGTGCAGTGACCTCCGCTAGGTTCAGTCTACTGCTGTTTCAAGAGACGCTTTTTTAACATCCACGACAGACATGGGGCCTTCCTGTGACTGAAACGTGCGCGCGCGCACCACACACAGCACACACACACACACACACACAGCGCCACACACACACACCACCGCACACACACGCACACCACGCAAACACACACACACGCACACTGACCACAACACCCCACTCACACCCACAACACACACACACGCACACGCATTCACCGCACGACACACACACTACACCACACACGCACACGCACACACACGACACACACACACTCACACACAACAACCAAACACACACACGTGACTCACACCACAACACACCACACACGCACACACCACACTCACACACCACACACACACCACACACTCACACCACACACACATACACGCAGTCACACACACACACACAACACACACGCACTCGACACACACACACACACCACACACACCTCACACACACACACACACACACTCACACAACACACAAACACGGCCACTTCACACACACGCACTTCACACTCACACACACACACACACACTCCACACACACCACACCACACACACACACACGCACACTCCACACACGCATCACACACACTCACACATCACACACAACACACTCACACTCAACACACACTCACACACACACACACACTCACACACACACACGATACACACACACGACGCACTCAGGACACACACCGCACTCACACAACTTACTCACACACACACACCGCCACTCACACTCACACACACACACCATACACCACTCAGCACACACACACACACACACACACAACGCACTCACCACACACACACCACACCACCTACTCACACGTACACACACACACAACTCAACACACACAACATACACGCACTTCACACACACGCACTTCACACACTTCACACACACAACACACACACTCAACACACACACACACACACACACACCACACACACACGCAATACACACGCACTCACACACACAACTCACACACACACACACACACACTCACACACACTCACACACACACACAGCCACACTCACAACACGTACCACACAATACACACACACACGCACTCACACACTTACTCACACACACACACGCACTCACACACGCACTCACACTCACACACACACACATACACACACACACACATACACATACACGCACTCACACATGCACTCACACACACACACATACACACACACACACACACAAATTTACACATTTTCTTGATTGAACAAAGTATGAAATACATCCACAAGTGCATAAACAGACACGCCAATACACTGTCCTTAAGATCCTTCCGGAAAATAAATTTAATAAGTAAAGATTTCGAATGTACTCTGGCCACGAAACTTTCAAGCATAAGGTTAATTACTTGTGTAACGTAATCATCCGTCATTTGCATATTCCCTCAAAGTCTCCCATCTCTCATTAGCCGGTATAATGAGGCTTACATGACACTTTCAAAAAACTTTGAGTGTTTAAGTTTGTAATGTGCACCCATTAAAACCTTGCGGTGGGATTTCGGAGGCGTCTAGCCAATAGGCACATCAGCCTGCCTGGCTGGAGTCTAATTGAGAAACTGATGCGTCCCGTTGTGGGATGATCCAAGCAGGGGTTAGTCGCTAATATTTCCCCTTTCCGTCAAATGAAGAAGAAAATGAATGGTATTTGGGAGGGAAAGAGTTTAATCTGACAGTGTTTCAGAGAGGTGACGTCTCAGCTCTCGTTTTCACTGTGAACTCTTGACTGTCGATCTGTCTCTCTTTCCCTTCCAACGCTCCCTCGCTCTCCTGCTCTCTCTCTGTCCTTCTTTCTCTCTCTCACTCACCTTCTTTCTCTGTCTCTCTCTCTCTCCTTCTCTCTCCTCTCTCTCTTTACGTCTCTTTCTCTCCTCTCCTTCTCTCTCTCCTTCTCTCTCTCTCCTTCTTTCTCTCTCTCACTCTCCTTCTTTCTCTGTCTCTCTGTCTCTCTCTCTCTCCTTCTCTCTCCTCTCTCTCTTTACGTCTCTTTCTCTCCTCTCCTTCTCTCTCTCCCTCTATCTTTCTTTCTATCTCGCTCTCCTTCTTTCTCCCTCTCTCCATCCTTCACTCTTGTTCTCTTAAACTGTCACTTACTCTCTCTCTCTCCTCCCTCCCCTCTCCTCCCTCCCCTCTCCTCCCTCCCTCCCTCCCCTCTCCATCTTTTCTGGTGTGTCTTTCCTCTGGTTCAGATCGTGTACTGGAGGAAAGCTGTCTGATGTATGACCTCACAAATTCAGTGTCACCACAGCGTCCGTGCCAGACGAACATTACAGTGTGCCTCCGTCTCCCATCTGTGATCATGTGACCCCGAAGCATCTCCCAGCTGCCACAGTGGAGAAAGTTATGGCCCCCAGACTAAGACAGAGTATGACTGATTACAATAGAGCAAACAGACTTGAACAGAATAGAGTAGAATACAATCGAGTAGAATAAAGTACCACATACACACTCACTTGTATACAGTAACACACATACACATGGTACCACAAGCACACACACACGCACACACACACACACACACACACACACAGAGTTACACACTGTGAGAGTGTGTGTGCTTGTGGTACCATGTGTGTGTTAAGGCTGTGTGTGTTTATGTTAAGGCTGTGTGTGTTTATGTTAAAGCTGTGTGTGTGTTTATGTTAAAGCTGTGTGTGTTTATGTTAAGGCTGTGTGTGTTTATGTAAAGGCTGTGTGTGTGTTTATGTTAAGGGTGTGTGTGTTTATGTTAAGGCTGTGTGTGTTTATGTTAAGGCTGTGTGTGTTTATGTTAAGGCTGTGTGTGTTCATGTTAGGCTTTGTGTGTGTTTATGTAAAGGCTTTGTGTGTCTATGTCAGGGGTTGTGTGTTTCATGTAAACGGTTGGGTTATGTTTGGGTTTGTGTGTGTTCATGTAAAGGGGTTGTGTGTTCATGTTAAGGGTTTGTGTGTTCATGTAAAGGCTTTGTGTGTGTTTATGTTAAGGCTGTGTGTGTTTATGTTAAGGGTGTGTGTGTTTATGTTAAGGCTGTGTGTGTTTATGTTAAGGGTGTGTGTGTTTATGTAAAGGCTTTGTGTGTTTATGTTAAGGCTGTGTGTGTTTATGTAAAGGCTTTGTGTGTCTATGTTAAAGCTGTGTGTGTTCATGTAAAGGCTTTGTGTTTTGTAAAGGGTTTGTGTGTGCGTGTTTGCGTGGCTTTGTGTGTGTCTATGTTAAGGTCGTGTGTGTTTATGTTAAGGCTTTGTGTGTGTTTATGTTAAGGGTGTGTGTGTTTATGTTAAGGCTGTGTGTGTTTATGTTAAGGGTGTGTGTGTTTATGTTAAGGCTGTGTGTGTTTATGTAAAGGCTTTGTGTGTGTTTATGTTAAGGGTGTGTGTGTTTATGTTAAGGCTGTGTGTGTGTTTATGTAAAGGCTTTGTGTGTGTTCATGTAAAGGCTTTGTGTGTTCATGTAAAGGCTTTGTGTGTGTTCATGTAAAGGGGTTGTGTGTTCATGTTAAGGGTTTGTGTGTTTATGTTAAGGGTGTGTGTGTTCATGTTAAGGGTTTGTGTGTTTATGTTAAGGGTGTGTGTGTTCATGTAAAGGCTGTGTGTGTTCATGTTAGGCTGTGTGTGTTCATGTTAGGCTGTGTGTGTTCATGTTAGGCTGTGTGTGTTCATGTTAGGCTGTGTGTGTTCATGTTAGGCTGTGTGTGTTCATGTTAGGCTGTGTGTGTTCATGTTAGGCTGTGTGTGTTCATGTTAGGCTGTGTGTGTTCATGTTAGGCTGTGTGTGTTCATGTTAGGCTTTGTGTGTGTTTATGTAAAGGCTTTGTGTGTGTTTATGTTAAGGGTGTGTGTGTTTATGTTAAGGCTGTGTGTGTGTTTATGTTAGGCTTTGTGTGTGTTTATGTAAAGGCTGTGTGTGTTTATGTAAAGGCTGTGTGTGTTTATGTAAAGGCTTTGTGTGTGTTTATGTTAAAGCTGTGTGTGTTTATGTAAAGGCTTTGTGTGTTTATGTAAAGGCTGTGGTGTGTTAGTGTTAAGGTGTGTGTGTTAAGGCTGTGTGTGTTTATGTAAAGGCTGTGTGTGTTTATGTTAAGGGTGTGTGTGTTTATGTTAAGGCTTTGTGTGTTTATGTAAAGGCTGTGTGTGTTTATGTAAAGGGTGTGTGTGTTTATGTAAAGGCTTTGTGTGTTTATGTAAAGGCTTTGTGTGTTTATGTTAAAGCTGTGTGTGTGTTTATGTTAAAGCTGTGTGTGTTTATGTTATTGTGTGTGTGTTTATGTAAAGGCTTTGTGTGTTTATGTTAAAGCTGTGTGTGTGTTTATGTTAAAGCTGTGTGTGTTTATGTTAAAGCTGTGTGTGTTTATGTTAAAGCTGTGTGTGTTTATGTAAAGGCTTTGTGTGTCTATGTTAAAGCTGTGTGTGTGTGTTTATGTTAAAGCTGTGTGTGTTTATGTTAAAGCTGTGTGTGTTTATGTTAAAGCTGTGTGTGTTCATGTAAAGGCTGTTTATGTAAAGGCTGTGTGTGTTCATGTAAAGGCTTTGTGTGTTCATGTAAAGGCTGTGTGTGTGTTTATGTTAAGGGTGTGTGTGTTTATGTAAAGGCTTTGTGTGTGTTTATGTAAAGGCTTTGTGTGTACAGCACAGCAGGACAGATAAGAAGAGGAGAGCACAGATAACCTGCATCCTCTACAGCTGTTTGTTTGAACACAGCTTTAGATTAGCTGTGTGTGTGTGACTGTGTGTGTGACTGTGTGTGGTGTGACTGTGTGTGTGGTGGACTGTGTGTGGTGGTGGTGACTGTGTGTGTGTTGACTGTGTGTGTGAACTGTGTGTGCGTGTGTGTGTGACAGTGTGTGTGACTGTGTGTGTGGTGAGTGTGACTGTGTGTGTGTGACAGTGTGGTGGTGTGCTGTGTGTGTGTGACGATGTGCTAGTGTGTGTGTGCTTTTGGTGTGTGGCTGTGTGTGTGGCTGTGTGTGTGTGTGACTGTGTGTGTGTGAAGTGTGTGGGTGACTGTGTGTGTGTGACAAGGCTGTGTGTGGTTGACTTTGTGTGTGGCTCTGTGTGTGTGGCTGTGTGTGTGTTTGGCTGGTGTCGTGTTTGGCTTGTTGTGCGACTTAATGGAAATGTGTGTGTGTTGACATGTTGGCTGTGTCTGCACAGCGCTCGTTTGGTTTTGTTTTTGATGTGTGTGCGCACAGAACCTTACCGCCACACACAACACACACAACCAACCCACACCTACAAACACGCACAACACCACACACACACCAAATCCACCGACTGCACTCGGAAGGAGCCGGAGGCAACCGGCACTCCACACCACGCCAGATCCTCTCCGGAAAAGATAGAGAGCAGTCGGCTGAGCCCTGTAAGGGGTGAGAGAATGACAGTTCTCAGAGCGGTTCTAACATCCCCCCCCACACCCCACACCCACACACACATAGATACCTGGAACAGAACTGGTGCTTGTATTCGGAGGAGGAATTAGGTCTACAGACGCTGCAAAGCACAGGGAGACCTAACCGCTTACAGGAGGCTGGCAAGAGCTGGGGCTGGGGGCCTGGCAGAAGAGACGCTCGGGGCTGGGGTGGCGCAGGGCTGGGCTGGGGTTTTAGGGTTAGGGCTGGGTCTGGGGGTAGGGCTGGGGCTGAGAGGGATAGGGCTGGGGCTGGGGCTGGGGGCTGGGGCGGGGTTGGGGTTAGGGCGGGGTCAGGGGGCTGGGGCTGGGGCTAGAGGCTGGGGCTTGGGGTAGGGGCTAGAGAGAGAGAGAGAGAGAGTAGGGCTGGGGCTGGGGTTAGGGGCTGGGGCTGGCTAGAGGGTTGGGGCTAGAGGCTGGGGCTGGTGCTGGGGCTGAGGCTGGGGGTTAGGGCTGAGGCTGAGGGTTGGTTAGGGGGGTGGTTAGTTTTTTGAGGCTAGGGTTGTGTGTTACTGGATAGACATCCCTGTCACAGGTGTACAGAGAGTGTGTGTCAGTGTGTGTGTCTTTGTGTGTGTGTCTTTTGTGTGTGTCTGTGTGTGTGTTTGCCTGTGGTGTATGTGACGTGCGTGGTGTGGTGGTGTGTGTACCTAGTCACAGGGCTCTTCCCAGACCAGATGGTGCGTTTGTGAAGCCAGCAGTAATGATTCTCCATCACACTGGGAGACCAGGAGGATTGTGTGAGATCTTGGACCAGCTGAATGACACTCGTTACCACGACAACCAGTCTGACACAGCTGTCCTCCTCTGGTACAAGGAATCACGAGTGGAACGGAGAACCATCTCAAACACAGACAGGAGAACCATCTCAAACACAGACAGGAGAACCATCTCAAACACAGACAGGAGAACCATCTCAAACACAGACAGGATAACCATCTCAAACACAGACAGGAGAACCATCTCAAACGCAGACAGGAGAACCATCTCAAACACAGACAGGAGAACCATCTCAAACGCAGACAGGAGAACCATCTCAAACGCAGACAGGAGAACCATCTCAAACGCAGACAGGAGAACCATCTCAAACGCAGACAGGAGAACCATCTCAAACGCAGACAGGAGAACCATCTCAAACGCAGACAGGAGAACCATCTCAAACGCAGACAGGAGAACCATCTCAAACGCAGACAGGAGAACCATCTCAAACGCAGACAGGAGAACCATCTCAAACACAGACAGGATAACCATCTCAAACACAGACAGGAGAACCATCTCAAACGCAGACAGGAGAACCATCTCAAACACAGACAGGAGAACCATCTCAAACACAGACAGTAGAACCATCTCAAACACAGACAGGAGAACCATCTCAAACACAGAGAGGAGAACCATCTCAAACACAGACAGGAGAACCATCTCAAACACAGACAGTAGAACCATCTCAAACACAGAGAGGAGAACCATCTCAAACACAGTCAGGAGAAACATCTCAAACACAGATAGTAGAACCATCTCAAACACAGAGAGTAGAACCATCTCAGACACAGACAGGAGAACCATCTCAGACACCGACAGGAGAACCATCTCAAACACAGACAGGAGAACCATTTCAAACACAGAGAGGAGAACCATCTCAAACACAGTCAGGAGAACCATCTCAAACACAGATAGTAGAACCATCTCAAACACAGACAGTAGAACCATCTCAGACACAGACAGGAGAACCATCTCAGACACAGACAGGAGAACCATCTCAAACACAGACAGGAGAACCATCGCAAACACAGACAGTAGAACCATCTCAGACACAGACAGGAGAACCATCTCAGACACAGACAGGAGAACCATTTCAAACACAGAGAGGAGAACCATCTCAAACACAGACAGGAGAACCATCTCAAACACAGACAGGAGAACCATCTCAAACACAGTCAGGAGAACCATCTCAAACACAGAGAGGAGAACCATCTCAAACACAGACAGGAGAACCATCTCAAACACAGTCAGGAGAACCATCTCAGACACAGACAGGAGAACCATCTCAAACACAGAGAGGAGAACCATCTCAAACACAGACAGGAGAACCATCTCAAACACAGTCAGGAGAAACATCTCAAACACAGATAGTAGAACCATCTCAAACACAGACAGGAGAACCATCTCAAACACAGACAGGAGAACCATCTCAAACACAGAGAGGAGAACCATCTCAAACACAGACAGGAGAACCATCTCAGAGACAGACAGGAGAACCATCTCAAACACAGACAGGAGAACCATCTCAAACACAGACAGGAGAACCATCTCAGGAGATCTAGCCAGATTGTTTCCTTGTGATATTCTATATTTCTGTGTGTTCATTTCCCTGGACTGGGAATTTCTATGGACAGCGAGCAAGTCAAGTTGACTGACAAGTTGACTTTCCTGAGAAATCTGAAATGCATAATTTAATCAAACATGAACTTTTGACTTGAATAATTGAATTGAAGTGTTTTACTAAAATCCTGATTTTATTTAGGCGATATCCTGTCGTTCTCCGTTGTCATGGTGAGAGCAGAAGAGGATCTAACATTCCGATCAGGATAAGAGCGTTTGTCACCAGAGCTGACTGGCTTTTGATTGGCTGAGCGTCACCATGGTGAGTGTGTGGTGATGACCCAGACAGGAGACATGTCTGCCAAAGCAGAAGACATGACACGTCACATGACACGTCACATGACAGTAATAGAGGAGGAAATGATGTCACTACAGCAGCAGGGCAACACAACAGGACTCAGGATGGACTTACCCCCCTCCTACTCTCCCTTAGACTCTTACTCAATCAGTCCCTCTCTCTGTTAGTCCCCCTCCCTCCCTCCATCCATCCCTCCATCCATCCCTCCCTCCCTCCCTCCCTCCATCCCTTCCTTCCTCCCTCCCTCCCTCCCTCCCTCCCTCTCTCTCTTTCAAGGAGAGAATCAAAATTCCAAAGTCCAAATGGTTCCTGAAGTAGTAATCCAAGACTGTGGACTTCAGAGGAAAACCAAACAATCTCTGTTGCTGTTTGAAGATTTACAGTAAAGGATGTAGAGTCCAACTAGCTCCCTCAGAGAAACAGCGAGGAGCAAGATCGGAATCTCACCACACACTTTCTGGACAGGGGACTACTTTCTTTGGAACGCCGACTTCTCAAACCCACCAATCCCAGGAGGTTGGAACACTCGTGGACCAATCGCTACGCAGGAGGGATGGGCAGGAAGCGAACCTTGTTTTCCTAGTGGTTGAGTTTCAGAACTGATCCAGGATAACAACCTTCAGGGAGTCTGTTTGATCATGTGACTGTTAGTATTCACTAACTAATCTGACCGTAACGCCATGCAGACACAGAATACAACACCCAGACTCTCTCTCCCAGAGTCGCAAAGACACCATAACTAGCAGAGTCACCGCGACTCGCAGAGACACCATAACTGCCAGAGTCACCGCGACTCGCAGAGACACCATAACTGGCAGAGTCACCACGACTCTCAGACGCAGCATGACCAGGCGATGAGGAAATGGAGATGCGACATCATCGTGCGTCTCCGGGTTCGTTAGCGACAGTTTCCACGCCAACACTTCGCTTCGTTGCTTGCCCAGGGGAGAGAGGGGGAGCAGATTTCAGGCCTCGTTTACAGAGTCTGTCAGGAGCACAGCCAAACATCCTTAATGATGAACGCTCGTCTCTCTTTCCCTTCTTCACGGGGAAGGATCAGACCAACCAAATCTGTTTTACGGTTTCATAAATATCTCCTCGCAGTAGAGTCTCTCTCTCTCTTGTGTCACGTGTCAATTGTCCGTGACTGACTTGAAATTTTTATTTATTTATCTGGAATTACACGCAAGTTGGGCACACGCGCACGTGAGTGCACTCACATCCACACACTACCATACACACATCCACACACATACACACATCCACACATCCACACACTACCATACACACATACACACACTGCCATACACACAGCCACACATCCACACACTGCCATACACACATACACACACTTCCATACACACATCCACACACTGCCATACACACATCCACACACTGCCATACACATATCCACATATACACACATCCACACACTGCCATACACACAACACATACACACATCCACATACTACGACACATAAACACATCTTTTCTCCCCCCCCCGCTACACAAACAGAACAATGACTATGGTTTTTGCCTCACAGCGGGGCATAGACAGAGGCAGGGACAGAGGCAGGGACAGAGGCAGGGACAGAGGCAGAGACAGAGGCAGAGAGAGAGGCAGAGACAGAGGCAGGGACAGAGGTAGAGACAGAGGCAGAGAGAGAGGCAGGGACAGAGGCAGAGACAGAGGCAGAGAGAGAGGCAGGGACAGAGGCAGGGACAGAGGTAGAGACAGAGGCAGAGAGAGAGGCAGGGACAGAGGCAGAGACAGAGGCAGGAACAGAGGCAGGGATAGAGGCAGAGAGAGAGGCAGAGACAGAGGCAGGAACAGAGGCAGGGACAGAGGCAGAGAGAGAGGCAGAGACAGAGGCAGAGAGAGAGGCATAGACAGAGGCAGGGACAGAGGCATAGACAGAGGCAGAGACAGATGCAGAGAGAGAGGCAGGGACAGAGGCATAGACAGAGGCAGAGAGAGAGGCAGGGACAGAGGCAGAGAGAGTGGCAGGGACAGAGGCAGGGACAGAGGCAGGGACAGAGGCAGAGAGAGAGGCAGGGACAGAGGCAGAGACAGAGGCAGAGACAGAGGCAGGGACAGAGGCAGAGACAGAGGCAGGGACAGAGGCAGGGACAGAGGCAGAGACAGAGGCAGAGAGAGAGGCAGGGACAGAGGCAGAGACAGAGGCAGAGACAGAGGCAGAGACAGAGGCAGGGACAGATGCAGAAGTTGCAAATGGAAGCATTGTGTTCCAGGTGACCTAAGGAGGTGGGCAGCTCCCTAATAAGCATAGGTCTGATCACAGGTGAACGCAGGCCCCCTGTGTGGGTCTCTGGTCATCAGCTGGGATCCAGCCAGCCTGACCAGAGCACCGTAGCAGTGGAGCTAGGAGCTTGTGAGAGATAGCAGCCCCTCTGCTGTTCTGGGTACTGGGCCAACTGTCTATCTTGGCTGAGGAGGAAGCCTCTGGAAAATCAGCACATTGTCTGAACGACTACTATGAGTTGACGGCTGCAGGACTACCCAGTGTGTGGACTGTAGGACTACCCAGGGCCAGTTAAAACATACTTCTAGGCCTCAAGGCTGCAGGGCTGTAGGACTGCAGGACTGTAGGACTGCAGGGCTGCAGGACTGTAAGACTACCCAGTGTGTAGGACTGTTAGCTACGACTACCCGCAGCCGCGCCAGTGTAAAAACATACTTCTAGGGCCTCAGGCTGCACGGGCAGGTGCAGGCTGTAGGACTTGCAGGACTGTAGATTCAGGGGCTGCAGGAGACTACGCCAGTGTGTGGACTGTAGGAGCTACCCAGGGCAGTTGAAAACATACTCTAGGCCGGCAAGGGCGTGGCAGGGGTGCGTGCAGTGCTGTAGGAGCTGCAGGGCTGCAGTGACTGTAGGACTGCAGGCTGTAGATGTTAGGAACTACCTCTAGTATTGGATTCTGCAGGGCTGCGGAGGGACTGTAGGACGGCTAGGACTGTGACGGTGCGAGGCTGTAGGACTGCAGGGGTAGGACGTGAGGATCATACCCAGTATGTGGACTGCAGGGCTGCAGGACTGTAGGACTGCAGGACTGTAGGACTGCAGGGCTGTAGGACTGCAGGGCCAGTTAAAACATACTTCTTGGCCTCATGGGTGGACAGTAGCCAGATTCCAGTTTTATGGAAAAATATGAGGAGAGACTAAAGAGTTTTTGAAAAAGTTTTTCAGTTTTTTCTTCCCAGAGAGGTGCTACCGACTTTCATGGTGTGAGGTTGCGCTTAAAAAGACACTTGTCGAGTCGGTTTTCTGTTATATTAATTCACCGATGTGATGACGAGGAGCATTGAATACATTTTGATTCACACTCGTTTCTTCGTTGTTTTAGTGATTAGTTTTCGCCAGGGTTGTGCAGCTAATCTTGGGTTCCAGTTACAGAGCGAGAGCACACAACAAAAGTAACATATTAACTCAATAAAAAGGTGAATACACAACAGGACATTACGAGATTTACACAACCAGGAGGCTAGTGTCTACAGTGGGGCGGGGGTCGGCAATGAATGGGCGGGATAATTGACCATGCCTTCTGAAGACGCTTCTTGAACAACGATCAGCTACCTGCTCTGAATGACAGCCTCCGCTAGCCCCTCCCACTAAGATATTTGAATGGATCCAACTTTATTGTTGCCGTGTAGTACAAGGACAGACCCAAGGTAAAGCAATCAGCGTTCAGCTCAAATGGTGAAAAACACCCGTGCTGTCAAACTTGTAGTTGTGGTGAAAAGTAACAGGTGTTTTCACACACACACACACACAAACACACACACACATACACACGCATACACACGCATGGACACACACATCACATCACAGACGTACGTTGTACATAACACACTGTACAGGAACGACTTGATGTGGTACACGGACAAGCACACACACTGCACACACGCACATACTGTACATACACACACACACCTGGTACATACACACACACCTGGTACCATACACATACACCTGGTACCATACACATACACCTGGTACCATACACATATTACCACACACATCTGGTACCACACACACACACCTTCACACACTAACGGAGCATACACAACGTGCACACACTGGACACAACACACACACACACACACACACTGTTCCCCAACTCCCTCATCTGTTGAAAGGTCTTCTGTCCATCGTCACAGACGAACACAACCAACCTCTTCGTCTCCCAGTCTCTCCAGGCGCTTAGTGTCTCGGACCGGACGAAGTGTTTCGGCGCCAGGAAAGCCATCGCGTGGACGGCAGGCGTCGTCCCGGAAACGCCGCGCTCGACAGCGCAAGCCGTCATCATGCAGACACGCTCTCGCCTTCTGAAGAAACGCGATGATGATCGTCTCGCTGAGAGATTTAGATGGTTTATTTCTGCCTGTTGACTGAAGTTTCATCCATCGACGGGAAATTGAGCGTCAGCATACCCAGCAAACCCCTCCTGCACGCACCACACCACACACACAACACAACACAGCACCACACCACGTGTTCTTGTGTTAGCGACGACGGTGGCGCGAGCGATGAGAGCAACAGGCGAGAGACGAGGCAGGCGACGACCGACGCGCACTACACGCACGCTACGCGACTACAATTTCACACTAACACACCACACGCACATATACACACAAACACGGGTCGACGATCAGTCAGACAGACGACGCCATCACACACACACACATTCACATTTTCATTGCACCACACTTCTTACACATCATCATACACACACATCACCACACATCACACACACATACACACACAAACAAACACTTACACACACACCGAATGCACACCGAGTCGGTCAGACAGACACACAGTAACACACACTACACACACACTTCACATGCACACACACACATGTTCACACTCACACACTGTGCACACACAGTATACACAGGACACACTGTACACACAGGACACAGTACACACATAGGACACACACAGGACACACGTTCATACATATACACACTCACACGCGCGCACACACACACTCACACACGCAAACCTTTCCAACAGAACTATGGTGCAGACAGTTCCTACACACACAAACACACACACACACTCATACACACCCACACAGTTCAACACACACACATTCCTCCCCTCTACCCAGGGTGTGTGACGGTGGAACAGGCAGACAACACCTACCCAGCGTGTTTAGAGGAACTGTGAAACGTTCTTTAGTTCCTCACCAGTGGGAAGAGCGAGAGGGACAGAGAAAACAACTACACAAGACATACTGTAGAGAGATAGAGAGATATTGTAGATAGAGAGATACTGTAGGTAGATAGAGAGATACTGTAGATAATAGAGAGATACTGTAGATAAATAGATAGATAGATAGATAGATAGATACTGTAGATAGATAAATAGATAGATAGATAGATAGATAGATAGATACTGTAGATAGATAGATAGATAGAGAGATACTGTAGATAGATAGATAGATAGATAGATAGATAGATAGATACTATAGGTCAGTACTCCAGATTACTGACTAGAATGTAAGCTCCCAGGACAGGCTGGGTGGAAGGTCTGGCTTTAAGCATGCTGGCACTATCACTTAACCTATGAAGGTTTGTCTAAGCCTACGCAACAACAGTGATTCAATTAATGGTCAGGAGAGGAGGGAGGGAGACAGGAAGGGAGAGAAAGAGAGGAGGGAGAGAGAGGAGAGAGGAAGAGATAAGAGGGAGTGAGGGAGGGAGGGAGAGAGGAAGGAGACAGAGGGAGAGAGAGGATGGAGAGAGAGGGGAGGGAGAGAGGGAGAGGAGTGAGAGAGAGGAGGGAGAGAGAGGAGGGAGAGAGAGGGAGAGAGGCAGAGGGAGAGAGAGGGAGAGGAGGGAGAGAGAGGAGGGAGAGAGAGGGAGAGAGGCAGAGGGAGAGAGAGGGAGAGGAGGGAGAGAGGGAGAGACTGAGGGAGGAGGAGAGGGAGGGAGGGAGGGAGGGGAGAGGGAGAGAATGAGGGAGGAGGAGAGGGAGGGAGGGAGGAGGAGAGGAAAGGAGGAAATGAGGGAGGAAGAGAGGGAGGGAGGAGGAGAGGGAGGGAGGGAGGAAGAGAGGGAAGGAGAGAGGGAGGGAGGAAGAGAGGGAGGGAAGGAGGAAGAGAGGGAAGGACAGAGGGAGGGAGGAGGTGAGAGAGAGAGAGGGAGAGAGAGAGGGAATGAGGTTGGGAGGGAGGAAGAGAGGGAAGAACAGAGGGAGGGAGGAGGTGAGAGAGAGAGAGGGAGAGAGGGAGAGAGCGAGAGAGACGGAGGAAGATAGGGTGGGAGGGAGGAAGAGAAGGAGGGAGAGAGGGAGGGAGAGAGAGAGAGAGAGGGAATGAAGGAGGAAATGAGGACAACCATGTTGTGAGCAAACATACAGAGACACCTTTGAATCTGCACCAAAGCCTCAAGTCTGGACTAGACACAGACGCACCATCCAGAATAAAAAGGCTGTGAACAAACATGACTTCACTGGGCTAGTGTGACCCCGGGGTACCTCCCAACCTTCAACACACCTCCACCAGCCTCATGCAAATACACACACCTTTACTCACACACACACCTTCACTCACTCACACACACACCTTCACTCACTCACTCACACACACACACACACACACCTTCGCACACACACCTTCGCACACACACACC
>BROE01000008.1:1073054-1098127 GCA_036571765.1 Plecoglossus altivelis | reverse complement strand
ACACACGTACTATACACACACATGTAGCACACACACACATATAGTATACACACACACATATAGTATACACACACATATAGTATACACACACATATAGTATACACACACATATAGTATACACACAAATGTAGTATACAAACACATGTAGTATACACACACACACATGTAGTATACACACACTCATAGTATACACACAGTACATACACACACATACAGTATATATACACACAGTATACACACACAGTATATACACATACACACAGTATATATACACACACAGTATATATATACACACACACACACACACACAAACACACACCACAGTATACTGTATATATACCACACACAAACACACACAGTAATGATATAAAACAACACAGATTGACACACACAGTATCACCACATTTGCCACATACCATACACATACACACACAGTATATACACACACACACTCATTCACGCACGCACGCACACGCGTACACACGCACATACAAACACCCATACACACACAGTAATATAACAGACACACACACTACAACACGTATATACAGTCCATACACAAGTAACACACACTAGTATACACACACACACACACAACACACACACAGCACACCCACTACACACACACAACCACACCCCCACTCACACAGTATATACACGTACACAAACACACGTAATACACACACACACAGTATACACACAGCACACACACACAACAGTATACCACACACAACACCCACACACACAACAGAGCAGGACTTGTTGGGCCTACTTCTATGAAAGGAGGAAAACAGAGTTTTGTGGAAATCCAGCGTTGGCCTTGGGCTTATCACCTGCAGGAAGAAGGGGGGAGGGAAGCGAGGGGCAAACAGGAAACACATCAGGAATAATAACATACCTTCCTTCCAGGACTCTCTGCAGAACAGGGAGGACTGACGGGATGGTGTCGCTGACATGTGGAACCTCCGACACAACAGGAGGACGGGGGGTTACCCTGGTAACAAGGTGCAGAAGAAGGGAAGGTGGAGAATTGGGGAGGGGGGGTGCAGGTGTGTGTGTGTGTGTGATGTGTGTGTGCTGTGTGTGTGTGATGGTGTGACGCATGTGTGATGTGTGTGTGTGCTGTGTGTGTGTGTGTGATGGTGTGACGCGTGTGTGAGGTGTGTGTGTGTGTGCTGTGTGTGTGTGTGTGATGTGTGTGTTTGTGTGTGCTGTGTGTGTGTGCTGTGCGTGTGTGTGTGTCTGCTGTGTGTGTGCTGTGTGTGTGCTGTGTGTGTGTGTCTGGGGGGAGGGATCCCTGAATGTTTCCCCTTCGTAAAAAAATCCATCAACCTCTATTTGTTCTTCAATTAGAACCTCAATTGGAGAGGAGAGAGAGATAGAGGGAGGGAGGGAGAGATCGAGAGAGGGAGATAGAAAGAGAGGGAGAGAGAGAGATAGAGGAGGAGAGAAGAGAGAGGAGAGAGAGAGACAAGAGAGAGAGAGAATGAGAGAGCGAAGAGAGAGTGAGAGAGAGAGACAGAGAGAGAGAGAGAGAGAGAGAGAGAGAGAGAGAGTGAGAGAGAGAGAGACAGAGAGAGAGAGAGAGAGAGAGAGAGAGAGAGAGAGACAGAGAGGTCAGAAGAGGAGAGGAAGGGGACACGCACCACAGACTGAAAGAACTTTTCCAGCCAGCATGTTTAACCACCCTGCTAATCTAAGATGATGAAGTGTTGACTCGATTCTGCTCTGGGTCTGGTCTGTGTGTGCGCTGTGTGTGTGTGTGTGTGTGTGTGGGTGTGTGTGTGTGTGTGTGTCGTGGTGTGTGTATTTGTTTGTGTATTGGTGTGTGTTTGTGGTGATGGTGTGGTGGTTGTGCGTGATTGTGTGGTGGTGTGATGTGTTGTGTGGTGAATGTGCTTGTGTTTTCCCAAACCATTAAAACCGTTGCCTGGTTGGTCGAAATCGAAGCTGCCAAGCGTTGCTGGTTTGTTGTGTGGTGTGTGGTGGCGGAAAGGTTGTGTGTGTGTGTGTATTGGTGTGTGGCGTGTGTGTGTGTGTGGCTGTGTGTCCTGTGTGTGTGTGTGTGGCGTGTGTGTGTGAGTTGTGGGCGTGGTGTGTGGTGTGTGGCGTGTGCGGTTTTGGTGTTTTTTCGTTTTAGCGAAACTTCTCATCAGCTTTGGACGCTTAGCTTCCTGTGGAATGTCGAATGTGGGGTTTAATGGTTGGAGAGGTGAGCGAATGTGTGTGGTGTGTGTGTGTGTGTGTGTGTGTGTGGGGAGAGTGGTAGCGATCATGACTGTGTGTGTGTGTGGCGTGTGTGTGTGTGTGTGGCGTGTGCGGTTTTGGTGTTTTTTCGTTTTAGCGAAACTTCTCATCAGCTTTGGACGCTTAGCTTCCTGTGGAATGTCGAATGTGGGGTTTAATGGTTGTGGAGAGGTGGTAGCGATGTGTGTGTGTGTGTGGAGAGGTGGTAGCGATCACTGACCTTGTTCAGATCGTTCCCTGTGAGCGAGCTGTAGTCAGCATGTATCCTGTAATCTAACCCCTTTTAAATGAGCCCGTTTAAAACCCCGGTCACACGGGATTAGCTCTGGGAGCGGAGGTAGAGTTATGTAATTATGTGCACGAGCACAAAATACTATTTACGGTGTTTAAATCCAGTCAGAATCTGCCATGTCGGTCGTTTTTTGAGAGGGAGTGAGAGTTATAATTTAAACGGAACAAACCTGGTGTTTCTCGCGGAACTCCAAGGTTATCTGATAATCCCAAACCGTTGGACGTGTCAGTCATTTATGATTTCACCGAGCGAGAGACTGTTTAGCGGAAAATGGCATTTGCAACCTTCGCCATTTACATCCGTGACACCGATGGTAATTTAGGAAAGAAATAGCTCAGGTTCTTTTTCAGAAGTACGAAATATAAAATGGAATCACCCATAAACTGAACAGGAATGATTTACCTGCGTAAAAAGTAAGACAATTGACTTTTTTACAGTAAGTGAAATGAAAAAAACTGTGCAAATTGAAATGAAGAAACTGCTTTCATCAACACAATTTGAGTTGGTCAAAGTGGTCATTTGACACAATCACTGTCCGAAACAGGATTTATTGAGGATTGACAGCATGTAGATAAGTACATGAAATACGCTGTATCCATTGTCCATGACAAGCCTTTAAACCTGCTCCAACTGAATGCCACCACTGATGTCCAACAAGTTCACCTCAGCTCTACGTTTCCCCATTCAACTCTGAGGTCATTTGCTCACACATCTTCTCTCCTCCTCTCCTCTCCCTCCCTCCCCTCCTCTCTCTCCCCTCCTCTCTCCCTCCTCTCTCTCCCACTCTCTCTCCTCTTCCCTCCTCTTCCCTCTCTCTGTCTCTCTTTCTCTGTTTTTCTCTCTCTTGTCTCTCTTTTTGTGTCTGTCTCTCTCTTTCCTCCCTGTCCTCACTCTCCTCTCTCCTCTCCCTCCCTCTCTCTCTCACCTCCTCCCTCTTCTCCCCCCTTCCCATATCTCTCTCTTCACCCTCCTCTCCCCTCCTCCTCCTTGCTCTCACGCTATGCTCCGCCTCTTCTCCCTTCCCTCCTCTCTCTCCCTCTCTTTTTTTCTTTCTCTTTCTCTTTCTTTTTCTGTCTCTCTCTCCTCTGTCCCTGGCCTCCTCTCTCCCCTTCAGGTTTTGTACCTTTTGTCATGTCTTTTCTTGTTTCTTAAGCTATCTGCCCCCCTCTCGTACCGCCCTCTCCCCCCTCTCCTCACCCGCGCCCTCCCCTCCCCGCCCCGCCCACCTCTGATGTCTGCTCCACTGTAAAATGCAGCATATTTAATAGGCATTATTCAAAGACTAGGGGATTAGACTCCACTAAGTAGCCGAGATAGAAATAAATGAACTGAAAACACCATTATCTGCAGGAAGAGATTAAACCCTTTTAAGGTTGTTGGGTCTCCAATAAAGAGCTGGTGAATGAAAGAAATCAAGCTATATTTCTTGCCATCAGTATTGGTAGAGGTACCTGTATACTGATTATTGCTCTGTAAGGGACTCTTTTAAAGCAGCACTGTTTGTGGTGATACCACACAGGCAGTCGGAGTCTAAACACGTGTTTAAACACTTGGTTGAGACTTTCCACTGTGGTGGAAGCGTCTAAACGAACACGTTCTGGTGTTGTTTAACAACGCTCGGTTAAAACTCAGCGTGTCGCTGGGCTGTGAAGTCGGGTGCTCTGTGCATTTCAGGACAATTTCCAAAAGAAAGAATTTTCTCCAGTGTTGATGTAACGGCCAAACACATTCCTAGGTGGCCTTGAACTCATCACACACACACACACACACACACACAAATACACACACTCAAACACACACACACGCACACACTCACATACACACACGCACACACACACACTCACAGACACACACACACGCACTCACACACACACACACGCACACACAGACACACACAGACACGCACACACAAGAAATGTTGCACTGGAAGAAAAACAGATAAAAGCGTACATGAAAATAAAGAAACACAGTCAGATGTACATACACAAGTTACTCTCCTGACCCCGTACGCACACACACAGACACCCACACAGACACACACACACAGACACACAAACACGCACAGACACTCGCACACACACATACACACACACTCACACTCACACACAGACACTCACACAGACGCACACACACACACACACGCACAGACACTCGCACACACACACACACACACTCACACTCACACACAGACATGCACACACACACACTCACACACAGACACGCACACACACACACACACACACACACACACACACACACACACAGACACTCACACAAACAGACGCACACATGCTCACAGACACACTGGCACAGACATGCATGCATGCACAAAAGCTTCATTTGTGGTCATTGATGAAACTACATGGTGTCTGTAATCTTTATTGAAAAATCAAAGCTATTTAATGAGCAGGCCTGTGATGTCAGGATCAATACTGGCTAGACAAGCGTTTCCTAGATAACCCTAAAACTAGACATCTTTTACTGCCACAGAAACAAAATACATTTTGAGGTCAGTGTAGGATCGGATATAACCATAAAAAGATAGTGTTTTTGCCATCAGAAAGGTCATAATGCCATAAAAAAGTCAAACTGTAGTTCCCTCTCTGGGCTTCGAATATGTCTCATTTATACGTCAATATAAAGGGACTTAGAAAATGAATGTTTTTCTGCTGTTTGGTTGTTAGTGATAACTTTAGCAAATTAATACAACAAAAGCAGGCAGAGATCAATGAAGGGATTATCCAGACCATAACTGACGTAACCGTGGAGACAAAGAGGATGGGTTTGGTGGATACGTATAGATTTTTATGAAACAATAAACCCACTATGGGGTCAGAATAACTCTCACATTTCAGATGATCCTACGGAAGAGTCAGACCAGACCACACATACTGTGCAGGTCTGGGTCTGTATCTGGTCTGTTCTGGGTCTGGGTCTGTTCTGGGTCTGTATCTGGTCTGTTCTGGGTCTGGGTCTGTGCTCCTGGGTCTGTAATCTGGTCCTGTTTGGGTCTGGTCTGCGCGCTCTTGGACACTGGGTCTGGTGTGGTATGGTCTGGGTCTGGTCTGGGTCTGTATCTGGTCTGTTCTGGGTCTGGGTCTGCTGTCTGGGTCTGTATCTGGGTCTGGTCTGGGTCTGTATCTGGTCTGTTCTGGGTCTGGGTCTGGGTCTTGGGTCTGGGTTCTAGGTCTGGGTCTGGGTCTGGGTCTGGGTCTGGGTCTGTATTCTGACTGGGTCTGTAATCTGTCTGGGTCTGGGTCTGGGGTCTGGGTCTGGGTCTGGGTCTGGGTCTGGTCTGGTCTGGCCCTGGTCTGGTCCAGGTCTAGCCCTGGTCTGGTTCTGGTCTGGGTCTGGGGTCTGGGTCTGTGTCTGGTCTGGTTATGGTCTGGGTATGGTCCCTGGGAGACATGAGTCATCGCGCAGTCTTAAGTCGTGGGTCTGGGTCTGGTCTATTCTAAATCTGGGTATGATCCTGGTCTGGTACTGGTCTGGTCCTGGTCTGGTCCTGGTCTGGTCCTGGTCTGGTACTGGTCTAGTTGTAGTTTTGTGCCTGTTCTTGAACATCTTCAGTGATGCAGGTGAATAGCTATAAAATTCTTGCTTGACAACAGCCTTGACATTAGTTTGAGAAATGCAGTATTCATTTATTGCTGCCATAAAACCATGAGTTACACAAGGAGGGCAGAAGTGGATTTCTGGGCTATTGTCTGAATGTGATTATAGATCCTGTGCCTCCAGGCCAGACCAGCTGCCATTCTGTTAGGTCTGCATTGTACTCAAAGCCCATCTATAGATACACATTCTGATAGTGTTAACGTGTTTGTGTGTGTGCCTCTGTGTGTACTTGTTTGTGTTGCTTGTGTGTGTGTGTTTGGGGTGTGTGGTGTGTGTGAGTCACATCCTCGCAGTGAAATCTGTGTCACTGTTCTCTGTGTCTTGGTCTGTGTGTGTGTCTGTGTGTGGTGTGTGTGTCGTGTGGGTGTGTCCATACGCCAGTGATTCTGTGTGGTGTTGTCTCTGTTCTCTCTCTGCTGTCCTGTGTGTGTGTGTGTGTGATCTTGTGTGTGTAGAGGTGTATGTGCAGTCCATAACAGTGACTTTCTGTGTGTGTGGTGGTGTCTCTGGTCTCTGTGTCTCTGTGTCTCTGTGTGTGTGTGTGTGATGTCCAGTCCTTGCATCTGTAGACATGACACTTTATCTCTCGATCCTACCGATACATACACATACTGCAGACACACACGACACACACAACCACCTGCTCAATGCTCCCCACCCTTAGTTATAACACACACAAATACACACACTCATGCATTACGCATCACTCAGCAAAACATTCCAGGTGGGTTTAACTCATTTAATTTACCGCATGTTGCTGCTTGGGTCTGCTTTGGTTCCCTTATGACCTCACACTACCACACACTACACACACCTCCACACACACATGTCCACACTTAACACACAACCACACACACATACCACACACACCACACACACATCATACACAAACACACACACATACACACCGACACACACATACACACACAACCATACACATACCCGCACAGCCTACACCAAACGGATGTCTCTTACATCTCACCACACACACACACATCACACACACCACCACACGCACACACACTTACCCAGACACACAGACAGCCACCAGACACACACAACATCACACACCACAGGTACGGCATCGCGTCACCCACACACAGACACCAGACACACACAAACACACCCCCCCTCATACATACACAGACCACCACACACACACACATCCTGCAACCTTGATGCCACACACAAAGTTTCACACACACACCGACACAGCAACACCTAACCCAACATTTTGCCAATGCCACATTCTGGCTGTGCTGATGGGACCCACAGGTATTTTAGGAGAGAGTCTCATGGAGACGAGAGAGAGGGCTGGGATGAACAATCACACAATCCACTGGCTCGGGTAGAGCCCAGCACCATCAACATATCTATGGATGGACGTTGGAACACACACATAAACTCCACACGACCTCTGCGCATGCTGGGTTACACAAATCACACACACACACTGCTGGGTACACACACACACACACACACAACACACAACACAAAACACAACACAAAACAAAAAACACAACACAAAACACAACAGAACACACACACACACACATCACTGCTCAGTAAGCTGCGGTGAGCAACTGTGGGTACACACCACACACACAACACCAGGTACAACTGCTACGGGTACCACACACAAAACGCACACACACACACAACTGCTGGGTAACAAGCGAGGAGCGGACACACACACTGCTGGGTTACACACACACACAACGCACAACACACAAACACCAAAGAGGTAGCACTGCTGGCGTACACACACAGACTCTTGGTACACCCACACACGCAACAGACACACACACACTGGGCTGGGTACAGCACACGCACACAACACCGCTGGTACACACACACACACACACACATTGCTGGGTTGGGTGCCAGGATCTGTGCCAGGCTCCCCTAAACTCACACACACACACACACTCACACACACACACTCGCACACACGCACACTCGCACACACAACACAACACACACCACAAACACAACACACACACTCACCAACACATACACAATCACACAACACACAGACTCACACTCACTCACTTCCTGCACACACATTCACACTCTTCGGAGACAGAACCCAAGAGTGTGTTTTTGTCAGTTCCTACAATCTCACTAATCATCAGATCGTTCAATCAGCCAATCAGAGTCAGCCAACAGGACGGAGCTGGTGGGAGGGAAGCAGTGTTTCCGCGAGGATGCATCCTCTTTCACAGCTCCGCTCAGACGATGATGTTGGAGAGCATCTGTTACCCCTGCAGGAGTAACAGTGCTGCTCAATCCTCAGGTCTGGAGTTGAGAATGATTCACTGGGAGTCAGTGTTAGCATGCTGCTAAAGACTGATTCACTGGGAGTCAGTGTTAGCATGCTGCTAAAGACTGATTCACTGGGAGTCAGTGTTAGCATGCTGCTAAAGACTGATTCACTGGGAGTCAGTGTTAGCATGCTGCTAAAGACTGATTCACTGGGAGTCAGTGTTAGCATGCTGCTGAAGACTGATTCACTGGGAGTCAGTGTTAGCATGCTGCTAAAGACTGATTCACTGAGAGCTGAGTCAGTGTTAGCACGCTGCTAAAGACGGATTCACTGGGAGTCAGTGTTAGCATGCTGCATAAAGACGTGAGATTCACTGGGAGTCAGTGTTAGCATGCTGCTGAAGACTGATTCACTGGGAGTCAGTGTTAGCATGCTGCTAAAGACTGATTCACTGGGAGTCAGTGTTAGCATGCTGCTAAAGACTGATTCACTGGGAGCTGAGTCAGTGTTAGCACGCTGCTGAAGACTGATTGTGCGTGTACTTGCGTGTGTACTTACGTGTGTGTGTGTGTTTGCAACAAGTGTGATAATGACTCAGCCTACGAGATTGCTGCTGGACAATCACACCTCACAGGGTTTAAGTACCTGTAATTAAATTAAAACATTCAGTCAACCAAACCGTCGATGGTGTTTGGTTTCAGAGACATTTTCAACAACACATTTTGTTGACAAATGTCTCACTTACAAAGTATACATGTTAGAAAGAAACTTTTGGACTATTTATCTTTTGTAGAAATGTTTGAGGAAAAGGTGTTCCATATGCCTGACCTTCTGGACACAGGGTCAGGGGTCAGGGGTCAGGACAGGAGCTACTTCGCTACATGGAAAATAATTAGAAGGAATAAAAAACATTTTTGTCAAACCTTGTTGGAGCAGGAGGAGAATGGACCGTCCTCCATGGTGTGTGTCACAGGGAAGAAACTAAGACAGAGAGAGAGAGGAGAGGAGAGAGAGAGAGAGAGGAGAGAGGAGAGAGAGAGGAGAGAGAGAGAGAGAGGAGAGACTGGAGAACCAAAGAGAGAGATGAGGAGAGAAGGAAGGAGAGGGAGAGAAAGAGAGAGAGAGGAGAGAGGAGAGAGAGGGAGGGAAGGAAGAGAGGAGAGAGGAGAAGGAGAGAGATAGAGAAGAGAGAGAAGAAGAGAAGAAGAAAAACCGCGAAACAGAAAGAACAAGAAGAGAGAGAGAGGAGAAAGAGGGAGGAAGAGAGTAGGAGAGGGGTGGGGAGAGAAGTGAGGGGGGAGGGGATGAGAAGAGAGGAGGGGGGAGAAGAAGAGAAGAGAGAGGAAGAGAGGAAGAGAGGAGAGAGAGAGAGAGGAGGAGCCAGCAGACCAAAGAGAGGAGAGAAGAGAGAGAGAGAGAGAGGAACTGGAGAGAAAGAGAGGAGAGAGAGAGAGAAGAAGAGAAAGGAAGAGAGAGAGGAGAGAGGAGAAGGAAAGGAGAGAGAAGAGAGAGAGAAGGAGAGAGGAGAGACGGAGAGAGAGAGAGAGAGGACGAGAGGAGACGAGAGAAGAGAGAGGAGAGAGGAGAGAGAGGAGAGAGAGAGAGAAGAGAGAGAGGAGAGAGGAGAGAGAGTAGGAGAAAAAGAGAAAGAGAGCGTAAGAGAAGAAAGAGAGAGAGGAGAGAGAGAGGAGAAGGAGAAGGAGGAGAGAAGAAGAGAGGAGAGAGGAAGAGAGAGACGAGAGGGAAGAGGAGAGAGGAGAAGAGGAAGAGCACCGCAGAAGGAGGAGCGAGGAGAGAGGAGAGAGGAGAGATGAGGAGATGAGAGAGAGAGAGAGAGGAGAGAGGGAGAGAGAGTGAGAGAAAAGGAGAAGAACAAAGAGAGGAAAAGAGAGGAAAGAGAGAGAGGAGAGAGAGAGGGGAGAAGAGGAAAGAGAGGAGGAGAAGAGAGAGAGGAGGAGAGTGGTGGAGAGAGGAAAGAGAGAGGAGAGATATAGAGGAAGGAAAGAGAGAGAGAGAGAGAGAGAGAGGAGAGGAGAGAGATAGAGCAGAGAAGAGAGAGAGAGAGAAGGTAAAGGAAGGAGAAGAGGAGAGGACCGAGAGAGAGACCGAAAGAAGAGGAGAGAAGAGGAGACGAGAGAGAATTGATGAGGACAGAGGAAGAAGAGAGAGGAAAGGAGAGAAAAAGTGAAAGTAGGAGGAGAGAAGAAGAGAGTAGAAGAGAGCTGTGTGAAGAGAAGAAGCGTGTGACAGAGTTGAGACTGGAGACTGAGAGAGACAGGAGATAGGAGAAGTAAATTATGATCGAGGACAGGGTAGACAGAAACGAAGAGAGAGGAGACATTAGAGAGAGACTGAGTGGGGAGCAGAGAGCCCAGGCCATGGTGTGTGGAAGAGGTCAGTAGGTGATCTTTAGACATATTACACAGCCGCGGGCGTATAATACAGGAGAAGACAGTGAGGAGAAGGAGAGAGAGAGAGACCCCCCGAGAGAAGAGAGAGAGGAGGGAGAGGGGGAGGGGTTGTGATGTGAGGGGCAGAGCCGGGAAGAGAGAGAAGGAAGAGAGGAGAGAGGAAAAAAGAGAGGAAAGAGAGAGAGAGAGACAAGAGAAAAGGAGACGCAAGAGTCAGACAGACCAGAGAGAGACAGACAACAGAGAGAGAGAGAGAAGAGAGACAAGAGAAGAAGAGAAAGAGAGAAAGAGTGAAAGAAAGACACCCGAGCAGAGAGAGACGCCTAGCGGAAGAGGGAAGAGAGGGAGAGAGAGAGAGAAAGAAGAGAGAAGGAGAGGGAGAGAGACAGAGAGGGAGAAGAGGAAGAAAAGAGAGAGAGAAAAAGAGAGGCACACGAGAGAGAGAGACACGTGAGAGAGAGAGAGAGAGGAGGGGAGAGGGAAGAGAGGATTGGGGGAGAGGAGAAGGAGGGATGTTGAGGAGAGAGAGAGGGAAGCACTCGGAAAGCAGCGCGACTCCTTTCCTCCTGCTCTCCTCTCCTTTTCTCTGCTCCAGATAAACACAGCAGACCGCTAGCGTCTAGTCTATAGGGCAACATTTCCTCATCATTAGCTTGGTATTTCTTCTCCAAACTCCCATTACACAGCTTGTTATTACATTTCACCACTTATCTGTACGGCATCAAGAGGACAGAGCGTTGAAGCCAACAGCAGAAAGTCTATAGATGAACGATGTCGTCATGACTGATAACACATGACTCCATCTTCAGGGAAACAACATTCGTCTGCTGGGACAGTCTCACCCCCCCCAAAAAAAAAAATTAGATTTGAAAGGAATGCTGGAATGACCTTAGTGAAATATAGTGAAAGGGGGGGGAAAGTCTTTAATAATTAAATTAGGAATAAGATTGAAGTTATGACAGGGCTCATGTATAATGCAGCCAGTTTTTCTGTCCGTGGCGGTGGGCGGTGGTTCGACCAGGGGCAATCTCTCTGCTCTCTTACCCTCCACATTTAATCCACAACAATTCTGATGGATAGCATTATAAAATAAACTAATTAAATCTGAAAAGGGAAAATGAATTGGGCCGATATTTCATCCCCTTTCCGTCATTACCGCCTGGGAGTCAAATGTGTTTTTTTTTGCCATCAAAATATTAAAAGAATAAATCAAAGGTCTTCAAGAAAGAGAGAGAGAGAGGAGGACAGAAGAGAGAAAAGAGAGAGAAAAGAGAGGAGGGACGAGAGAGAGACAGAGAGAGAAGAGAGAAGAGAGAGAAGAAGAGAGAGAAACCTGCAAGATATGTTTTAACAGATGGACAATCATTAGAATCTAATTTATGACCTCTAGTCGGCTTCTTATTTGATCCAGTGTTGGCACGATTGAGCAGTAATCATCTGGTCACAACCTCTGTCTCCTCCAATCAACAAAGAGATCGTAAAATCCAATCCCATTTCTTTCTCCCTCTTCCTGTAAGCAGGGTTCCTGTGGGGGCTGGTCATCTCTCTCTCTCTCTCGCTCAGGTGGAGGGAAAAAAACACATTGAGGAATGTTTCAATATAAAAGATTGGTCCGAGTTATGTTTTTTAAGGTTGAGGGAGACTGTGAGTGTGTGTGAAACACAGTCTGAACTGAAACACACCATCTGACCTGAAACACACCATCTGACCTGAAACACAATCTGACCTGAAACACCTTCTAAACTGAAACACAATCTGACCTGAAACACTATCAGAACTGAAACACCATCTGAACTGAAACACCATCAGAACTGAAACACTATCTGAACTGAAACACTGTCTGAAACACCATCTAAACTGAAACACACCTTCTAAACTGAAACACCATCTGAACTGAAACACAATCTGACCTGAAACACCTTTTAAACTGAAACACTGTCTGAAACACCATCTGAACTGAAAACACAGTCTGAACTGAAACACCATCTAAACTGAAACACCATCTCAAACGTTCTACTTACTTTCATGGCACATCGCGTCTCAGCAAACAGCGAGACGCTGGTTACTAAGATTCTTCTTAAACCCTTAAAACCACAATCAATCTGAGCTCTTCTCTGGTGGCTCTGCTGTCCATCACAGCATTGGCTTGGGTTGTTTGGCAGTACTGGCACATGTGCTGTTGATGTTGTGGGTCTGCAGCAGATAAGAAGTGTTTAACTCTCCCATCTCCACCTCTTTACTGTGAAGGTCAGGAGGTTTGAACGCTGAGAAGCAGACATGACTGGCATATAGTACCCACACACATACTCCCTCTCTCTCTCTCTCTCTCTCCATCCCTCTCTCTCCCTCTCTCTCCATCCCTCTCTCTGCCTCTCTCTCTCCATCCCTCTCTCTGCCTCTCTCTCTCCATCCCTCTCTCTGCCTCTCTCTCCCTCTCCCTCTCTCTGCCTCTCTCTCTCCATCCCTCTCTCTACCTCTCTCTCTCTCCCTCTCCCTCTCTCTGCCTCTCTCTCTCCATCCCTCTCTTTGCCTCTCTCTCTCCATCCCTCTCTCTCCCTCTCTCTCCCTCCCTCCCTCCCTTCCTCCCTGCCTCCCGTGGTGGTCTGTAGATCCTCAGGTCAGAGGTCGTTTCCCAGCAGAGAGCTGTGAGGACTGTTCAGGATCATTGAATAGAGGTAGTGTGAGTAGTATGAAACGCCCTGAATCATATGTGGGTCAGAACACAGGCTTGTGTCTCTCTCTCTCTGTCTGTCTCTCTCTGTCTCTCTCTGTCTCTCTCTCTCTCTCTGTCTGTCTCTCTCTCTCTCTCTCTCTCTCTGTCTCTCTCTCTCTGTCTGTCTCTCTCTCGCTGTCTCTGTCTATGTCTCTCTGTCTCTCTCTCTGTCTATGTCTCTCTCTTTCGCTGTTTCTCTGTCTCTCTCTCTCTGTTTCTCTCTCTCTGTCTATGTCTCTCTCTCTTTCGCTGTTTCTCTCTCTCTGTCTATGTCTCTCTCTCTTTCTCTGTCTCTCTCTCTCCAACTCCTGCAGTCTCTCAGTTCATTTCAAGAAGGAGGTCAGGCGTGTCACAGATCGCCGATCCCCATGGCAACCTTGAGTTCATCTTCGTAGTGGTTTCCCAGTCTGAATGTATGATCCACCCTGAAACAGACTTTAATAACACCGTCTTCATCTTCCCTGTGCTTCTGCTCCTCCAATCACACGATCTACCTCGCAAGGTATCAGAGCTACCCCCCCCTCACCCCCACCCCCACCAGCCCAAAAAAGACCTCTTCATGAAACCAGACACGTAATTGGTTGATTGATGACCTTTTCACACCAATGAAGCGATTAGCTGAGGACATCATTCCGGGCTGTCAGTCAAACTGATCGTTGACATGGCAACGGAATGCCGAAGAGCCAATGAGAGAAGGTTCCTGACAAAGAACTGTTCTGCTTAGAAGTATTCCATTACGGGGGAGTTCTCATAGACATGGCGTGTGTCCCTATTGTGTAGAAACGTATAAAGAGGAGGCAGGTATTAAATATAATCACAGGCACAGAGTGTGACAGGAATACAACTTGTGGATGCTTTCATATTGTAATTGGCCGGTGGGAAAATGCTGGTTCCGATTTTCATCCCAGTCTTATAGAGCCATGTCTACTCTGTCTGCTTCCTCTACATGCCCCACACCACCCCTGCTACTTACCCCACACTGCCCCCTCTACCTACCCCACATAGCCCCCTCTACTTACCCCACACTGCCCCCTATACCTACCCCACACAGCCCCCTCTACTTACCCCACACAGCCCCCTATACCTACCCCACTCCACCCCCTCTACTTACCCCACATAGCCCCCTATACCTACCCCACACCGCCTCCTCTACCTACCCCACACAGCCCCCTATACCTACCCCACACAGCCCCCTATACCTACCCCACACAGCCCCCTATACCTACCCCACACAGCCCCCTATACCTACCCCACACAGCCCCCTATACCTACCCCACACAGCCCCCTATACCTACCCCACACAGCCCCCTATACCTACCCCACACTGCCTCCTCTACCTACCCCACACAGCCCCCTATACCTACCCCACACCGCCTCCTCTACCTACCCCACATAGCCCCCTATACCTACCCCACACAGCCCCCTCTACCTACCCCACACTGCCTCCTCTACCTACCCCACATAGCCCCCTATACCTACCCCACACTGCACCCTATACCTATCCTACCTACCCCACCTTCCTACCCCACACTGCACCCTCTACCTACCCCACCTTCCTACCCCACACTGCACCCTCTACCTACCCCACCTTCCTACCCCGTCCCAACCTTTACTCAATCCTCCACCCCACCGCGTTACCCCTCTCCAGACTGTATACTTACACGTGGGAGAAATCAGCGTCATCAGCACCAGTGGCTTCATGATCATCCTGAGTGATCTGCTTCACAGCTCTGACACGCCTGGAAGGCCTGCAGACACACAGACTGCAGACACACAGACTGCAGACACACAGACTGCAGACACACAGACTGCAGACACACAGATGCACATGCACGATTGAGACACCCACACACCCACATGCCGCACCACTCTCCAAATCTGGATGCGCTTACAGCACACAGACAGACACACACACATACTGACACACCAATGCACACACACACACATACACACACACACACACACACACACACACACACACATACACACACACACACACACACACACATACACACACACACACACACACACATACACACACGTGCACACACGCGTCTCGCTCAGCCTCTATCCTAGTTCTGTTTCCTGCAGCGTTGCAGTCTACAGCAGACCTGAACACAATCAATTACAATCATTAATCATTTACAATCAGCCCACTGACTCTTCTGTGCCTGACTGCTTGTGTCTGACACGAGGAAACAGAACCGTTTACAACCTCTGACCGCAAGACGACCATCCATTCAGACTCGGGTCCTCAGAACCTCAGCTGGATGCTGTAGGAATCTACAACCCTGAGTGAGAAAAGCTTAGCGGTTAGAGTGTCTGACCGGAGATCTCCAGATACCTGCTACAAATCCTTCTGCGTGTGTTATTCAGGAGAATAGCTTATGGCAGTTATTACAGTGTGTGTGTGTGTGTGTGTGTATGAGGGTGTGTGTGTGAGAGAGGGTGAGTGTGACTGTGTGTGTGACTGTGTGTGTGTGTGTGTGTGAGGGTGACTGTGTGTGTGTAAGGGTGAGGGTGACTGTGTGTGGGTGACTGTGTGTGTGTGTGTGTGAGGGTGACCGTGTGTGTGTGTGTGTGTGTGTGTGTGTGAAGTACCAGCCTCCAGAGAAATTATGAAAACATCAACAGGAAACAGCAAAGTAATGAATTTCCATTTTATTAATATTGTTCATGAATGCTCAGACATGTGTATTTACAGACCTGCTGATTGATTTGATTACTTCAATGTTTTTTGTCAATTTTTTCTTTCAAAATTTTCTAAATTGGAAAAAGGGGCACCATCTTTGAAAAGGCGAGAGGAGGGAAGGAAAGAGGGAAGGAAGGAAGGAGGAAGGGAGGGCGAGAAGGAGAGAAGGAGAGAAGGATAGAGGGAAGGAAGGAGGGAGGGAGGGAGGGAATGAAGGAGGATGGAAGGAAGGAGCGAAGGAGGGAAGGAAGGAGGAGTGGGGAAGGCAAAAACAGTAGTAGCTGAAACAGGACGTGCACACACACTCACTCACACACACACACACACACACACACACACTCACACACACACACACACACACACACACACACACACACACACACACACTAATGAGCAGTGCTCAGCAAGGCCACAGGCCAGAGGAGCGAGTGTGAGCGCAACACTGATGCCTTCTCATATTGATCACATGCCTCCATCCCACAAGAGGAGGGAATGAATAGGAGCTAAGGGGGAGGTGAGTGGAGGTGAGGCAGGGGTGAGGGGAGGTGAGTGAGGGGTGAGGTGAGTGAGAGGTGAGGTGGGTGAGCTAACGGCTAAGCATGAAACATGGCTCTCTGCTAAGAAGCAGACCACCAGACACAGCACACTGGCACTAAACACACACACACACAAAGTCTCTCTCTCACACACACACACACACACACACACACACACACACCACACCACACCACACCCAAAGTTCTCTCTCTTCTCACACACACACACACACACACACACACACACACACACACTCAAACAGGAGTTTCCAGTGAGCTCTCCATGAACAGAGAAGCAGCTGCAGACTGGAACACAGAAGAAGAAGAAACAGGAAAACTACCACAGAAACAACTAGCATGTTTACAGTACTGCCACACCCCCTGTCTGTCTGCCACACCCCCTGTCTGTCTGCCACACTCCCTGTCTGTCTGCCACACCCCCTGTCTGTCTGCCACACCCCCTGTCTGTCTCTCTGTCTCTCTGTCTCTGTCTGTCTATCTTTCTGTCTGTCTCTCTCTCTGTCTGTCTGTCTGTCTGTCTCTCTCTCTCTCTGTCTGTCTCTCTGTGTCTTACTCTGTCGGTCTGTCTGTCTGTCTGTCTGTCCGTCTCTCTGTCACTCTCTCCGTCACTCTGTCTCGCTCTCGGTCTGTCTGTCTCTCTATCTCTCATTCTTTCTCTCTCTAAAGCCTTTCTTGGTCTGTACACTCTTGTATTCTCTCTCATTGGCATAATGAGATGAAAAACACACGCTATATGACAATGGCAGGAAAAAAACATTCAACAGAGTTGGAAAGAGAGGAAAAAAACATGTTGGTTTTTTTGTTATTTTTTTTTTTTTATAAATGTTTTGTCAATCAAGTCCATGCACTTCTGAAACAAGTAAGATCCTTCCTAGACGAATAAAAAATCCAATCCGTCCGTTCCTGCGGTAAACTCTTTGTTGCCCTGCATGCTTTTGAATGCTGTCTTCAAATAAGGAAATATCACAGGATGTGATGTCATGATTAGTCCAGGTTCCTTCCTCCAGTTCTGAGGTGAGGGTGTCGGAGATACTGATTGTTGACAAGAGCATAACCTATTGAATAATGTCCATTCCCGTGTAAGTTAAGCGTGGTGTGTGCTGTGTGTTGTGTGTTGTGTTATGTGTTGTGTGTTGCAGGTACACAAAAGTACAAACGAGTACCTGTGTAACATCCAAAGACTTTAGCAGATATTGGTTGTTTTAGAAAATCCATAAGAATCAAATGAATACTTTAATATCAAACACTATATACACCAAGGCTTTGCTGCTGCTAATAATAAATAATAATAATACTAATAATACTAATAATTGTATTCATCAATTATACCGCTTTAACAAGTACATTTTTTTTCCTTTTTTTTTTTTCCTTCTGTCCTTCAGAAAGGTACAAAAACAGTCTCTAACCTAAACTACTTGATACTGTGTAGCTTCATCCTTCGGATACACAGTATCCATAAATGACTTTTATTTTAATTTCCCAGACTATGGTGTGTTACAGATTACAGAATAAAACATGTTTAGAAGACCAGTAATGGTAAAACTAGTGCAGCTAACTAGGACAGAAGTACAACAGAAGCTGTTTTTCTACGAGAACAGAAAGCTGATATGCTGACACGCTGGCGGCCATTTTAAATACAACTTTAGCGCTCTACCCCGGTGGTGTTGACACAAAAATTTCACAAAATGGCGTCCTGTTTCTAGAACCAGAGTTGGACTGTCATGGCGTTGTTACCATAGTTACCATAGTTACCATAGTTAAGAAACAAACGTGAAGAAAAGCACACATCTGGAGAGCAAACTAAACAGGCTGCTGATCAGGCAGTCAGGGTGTTGAACAGGCAGCCATCATACCTTTAGAGAGTGAACGAGTCGAAAGTGTCGTGTTGTGTGCGAGTGTTTGGTGATTGTATTTTAGCTCCTTGTCACATCTCAACTATTACTTCCTTCCTTCTCTCCATCTCTCTCTCTCTCCCTCCTTCCACTCTCTTTCACCTCCCTCCCCTGTCTCCCTCTCCCCCCTCTCCCTCTCTTCCTCTCTCCTCCCTCTTTTTTCCACTCTCCCTCATTCATCTTTCCTCCCTCCTAAACCTTACCCTCACTCACCAGCATTCCCTACTAGCAAGGTCACTAATGCCCTCGTATCTATCCCCCCTCTGCCCCCTCCCTCAGGATAATATCCTTGCCCCCCATCTACAGACCCCCCCAAGCCTATTGCCCCCCTCTGCCCCCTCCCTCAGGATAATATCCTTGCCCCCCATCTACAGACCCCCCCAAGCCTATGGCCCCCCTCTGCCCCCTCCCTCAGGATAATATCCTTGCCCCCCATCTACAGACCCCCAAGCCTATGCCCCCTCTCCCCCTCCCTCAGAGAAATTCCTTTGCCCCCACTACAGACCCCCAAGGCCTAATCCCCCTCCCCTCTGCCCCCTCCCTCAGGATAATATCCTTGCCCCCCATCTACAGACCCCCCCAAGCCTCCACCTTTATTTAATCCCAGGATCTTGTGGCCACAGTATTCAACCTCTTTTAGAACCTCATTAGAGTCTTAAACCTGGAGCAGTGGAGGCAGCTAGATACTGTACTCTGTCTCTTTCTCTCCCTCTTTCTCCCTCCCTCTCTCCCTCTCTCTTTCCTTCCCTCCCTCTCTCTCTCCCTCTTTCACTCTTCCTCCCTCTTTCCTCCCCTCCCTTTCCCTCTCCCTTTCTCTCTTCCTTTCCCTCTTTCTCTCTTCCTCTCCCTCTCCCTCTCTCCCTCTCCCTCTTTCTCTCTTCCTCTCCCTCTCCCTCTTTCTCTCTTCCTCCCTCCCTTCACCTTCGTGTGAGGCGTGTCTATAGTCCATCTGTCCCCTCCTCACAGCAAGCCATAAACCGACCAACCACAGACCCCGACGCCTCTCACCCTGAAGGATTCTGGGTATCCAGACAGATTTCCAACAGTCTTTTCCTCAGTATGGGTCGTGTCGACTCCAAATGCACAAAAAAAGTGAAAGTTGTGGTTGTGTCAGAGTCTGATTTCAGCAATCAGAGGAACTATACTTGGAATAACTTTCTCTTTTCCTAAACAGAGTCACCGTGGCAACGACCGTATGGTGCCAGCGTGAAATTGTTGTTATTGACCAATGATGAACAATTACAGCAGCCCTCTCCCCCCACAACCGCAGCCAATCACATCGCTTGCCACGCCGACATTGTGTCATCAACTTTGCAGAAATAGACGTTTTAAACATTTGATTGTTAACAAAGTTATAATTCGTCTTTGTTTGCGAGGCAAGGCGAGGCAGGGGAGTATTGAACATGACTCTTCTGAAAACTGTGGAACTGAATGGCATTGAATAGAAACTAACTCACTCTCCTACCTACCTCCCTCTCCCTCACCTCCTCTCTCCCTCCCTCCCTCCCTTTCTCTCTCCCCTCCCTCCCTCTCCCTCTCCCCTCCCTCCCTCCCTTTCTCTCTCCCTCTCTCTCCCTCTCCCTCCCTCCCTCACCTCTCTCTCTCCCTCTCTCTCTCTCTCTCTCCCCTCCCCTCCCTCCTCCCTCTCTCCCTCTCCCCTCCTTTCCCTCCTCTCTTCTCCCCTCCCTCCCCCCTCTCTCCATCTCATCCCCTCCCTCCCACCCTCCCTCCCTCACCTCTCTCCTCTCTCCATCCCTCCTCCCTCCCCTCCCTCCCCTCCCTCTCTCTCTTCTCCCCCTCATTCCCTCTTTCTCTCCCCCTCCTCTCCCACCCTCCCTCTCTCTCCCTCCCTCCCTCCCTCGCTCCCTCCCTCCTTCCCTCTCTCCCTCTCTCCCTCTCTCCCTCCCTCCCTCTCTCCCTCCCTCCCTCTTTTTTTCTTGTAGTTCAGGTTATCATTCACTTCTCTGACATTGTCACTGTGGGCTTGGAGGACGCTTCAAACTGCATCCACATTCCTGGAGCTAAAATCACCACCGTCTTAGTGCTGAGAGCAGTGTGTGTGTGTGTGTGTGTGTGTGTGTGTTTTCGTTTAGATGTCAGGGCCATGATGAACAGGCATGTCATAAATCATGTTCAAAAAACAACGAAAGAATACGTATTTACTAAGTGTCAAAAAACTGGAGAAAAAAAAGATTTGGCATCTTAGTTTGTAGGACAGAGTAGAGGGATCCCTCATCCTTCATCACCTCACTGATAGAGAAAGACCACTGAATAGGTGAAAAGGTGTTTGTCCATGTCACTGGTCTCCACCCCTCTCTCTCTCTCTCTCCTCCCCCCTTTGACTTTCCCCCTGCAACGCCCTCAGACTCAGGTGACAGGTGTGCAGTTCACCTCCAGGCCAGAGGGGGCGCTATGAAGTGAAGAGTGTCGCTAGGCAGAGAAGCAGAGCTCCCAGCAGGGGGCAGGATATCCTGCGTAGCGCGGAGCTGGTGGCATCGCTCCTGGAAGGTTCTGCTGACTCGTGACTCGTATCATCTGAGGAGAGAAGAGTAGGAGGTGAGTCCGAGTGGTGTTGATGCGTAACGTCGGTTTGGCGCGAGATAAAGGACTCTCGACTCTCTGGTGTGATGGATCTGTAACACTCCCTGACTTAGTCTCTCTAGATGTTTCTCTCCAGGATCACCACGTCTTACAAAGCGGATCCAAATGTTCTGTTGATAGAACTGGCAGTGCTAGTATAGGCCCTGTTCAACTACAGCCAGCCCGAAGCCAGCAGACAGACAGGCAGACAGACAGACAGACAGACAGGCAGGAGCCAGCAGACAGACAGGCAGGCAGGCAGACAGCCAGGAGCCAGCAGACAGACAGGCAGACAAGCAGGCAGGCAGGCAGACAGGCAGGCAGACAGACAGCCAGGAGCCAGCAGACAGACAGGCAGACAGGCAGACAAGCAGACAGGCAGGCAGGCAGGCAAGCAGGAATACAGGCAGGAAGACAGGCAGACAAGCAGACAGACCGATAGGCAAGCAGAAAGGCAGACAAGCAGACAGACCGATAGGCAAGCAGAAAGGCAGACAGGTAGAGAGAGAGTGTCTAGAGCCCTAACCCTAATATACTGCGATCATCCAATGTGTGTGCGTGTGTGTCATGATACTGTGTGTGTTAGGTGATGTGTGTGTGAGGTGATGTGTGTGAGGTGTGTGTGTGTGTGTGTGGTGTGTCTGTGTGTGGTGGTGTGTGAGGCTGATTGTGTTGTGTGTGTGTGTTGCAGGTGATGGTTCTGTGTGACAGGTGTGCGTGAGTGTGTGTGTGCACGGTGAGTGATGTTGGAGGGAGGTGTGTGTGTGCATGCGTGTGTGTTGATGTGTGTGTCGTGTGTCGTGTTGTGATACGTGTGTGTGTGATGTGTCTCCATGTTGACAGCTGCTGATAAACCCTGATCACCAGAGTAGAGTAAATGCTGCCATGAATAAATATTGAAAATGTAATATTGCACCACTACTCTCCCTGCCCATCTAACTCTCCCCCTCCTCCCACTTACTCCTCCTCCCTCACACTGAACTGCTCCCCTACTGCTTCCCATCCCTCTCCCTCTCATTCCACTGCTCTCCCCCTCCTCCCACCCTTCTTCCTCCTCTCCTAGGCCACCCTCTCCCTCTCCCACTCCTCTCCCTCCTCCTTCCAGCGCCCTACCCTGCTCATCCACTTACTTCTCCCACCTCCTCTCCTCCCCCGTCCCCCTCTCCCGCTACAACGGGGCTGGCCCCTAGAGGCGCCTGAGTCCACCCCCCTCAACTCCCCGCTCTGAGACACCAGAACTGAAAGATCCCATTTCAGGGGAAAAATGCCTTCGCTAATGAGGTGACAAATAACAGATAGGAAGCTGTATTTGAACTGACGAATGTGTTTGTGATTTGTGATTGATGATGGTAGTTAGGGAGACCTTCGCAGCATAGCCCTGGTCACTGTGGAAGAGCTGCACGGGCTGCTTAACTGGTCTGCGCTGACTGGGGTGATCTAGTGCAGGCTCGCTGGCTGTGGTCCTGATTGCTAGCACAATGAGCTGGGACTGGCTAACTGGGCTGCGCTACTGGTGACTAGCAGGCTGAGCTGGCTGGCTGACTGGCTGGCTGACTGGCTGGCTAACTGGCTGACCGACTGACTGGATGACTAGCACTGGTGCTGCGCTGAACTCGCTGGGCACTGACTGGCTGGCTGACTGGGTGACTAGCAGGCTGGCTGGCTGGCTGGCTGGCTGGCTGACTGGCTGGCTGGCTGGGTGACTAGCAGGCTGGCTAGCTGGCTGACTAGCAGGCTGGCTGGCTGGGTGGCAAGAGTGGAGAGATGAAACTCTGGCAGGTTTAGAACCCCCTGCATATTCTGTCACTGTGTATGTGTGTGTGTGTGGTGTGTGTTTTGTGGCGGCAGAAAGTGGTAGCAAATTAGATCTCCAGCGAGACCGCAGTAGGGTGTATGTGTGTGTGTGTGTCTGTGTGTGTGTGTGTGTGTGTGTGAGGGTGTATGTGTGTGTGTGTGCAGCATGTGTACTCGGAGAAATGACGGAGAAACGAAGAGACGCTCTCGTCTGCCTCGACGCTGTGAGCAGCCGGCGAAGCACACATCTCACACACAACACACAACAACACACGCTACACACACACACACACACACACACACACGCGACACAACACACACACACACACACACGCCACCACCACACAACACACACACACGCACACACACACAGCATGCACGCACACACACAGAGCACAAGCGCTGTGCCCAGCGCTCAGTGACACAGAGCAGGCTTACACACTCACACACAGGCCTCCACAGCCACGTTAGACAGGACGAGCAAACTCACTGACAGACTGTATGGATGGATGGACGAACAGACAGGAAAAAGTGTGGAATGGAGAGAGAGAGAAACAGACGAGAGCAAGAAGATACAGAAGTGGTGAGGAATGAACGGAGAGAAAGAGAGCTGAAAATAGAAAGAGAGGAGAGTGGATTCCGCAAAGACACGACCAGCCTACACAGGAACAAGTCATACTAACCTCTTGGCTCTAGTGAATTGTCTACCTTGTCGTTTACATCAAAAACCCGATCATGAACCCCTATAGTTCTCACACAGGTGTCTAAAACACAAGGAGAGAGAAAGACACATCGTTAGATAGAAGCCAAACAAGGGTTAGCAACATTTTCAGCCCCTCGTTTTTCAGCCAAAAGCTCATGACCACAAACAGGAAAATCTAGACAGAGCAGAGATATATTTGTCTGTGGTATTGTGTGTTAAAGAGGCGTATTTAGAAAAATACATATTGGATTCCTACTGATGTTTATTACTGAAACCCATGTTCCTCTTTCCTAGGGTGAATGCAGTTTGCCTGGGATAACACTTGTCGTGTTAAAAAGCAGAAGGTTCCAGAAGGTTATGTTAGATAGTCTTGAGAGATGCGTTGGGACTCTTACTTGATGGTCGAACAAACACCTTCAGCTTCAAGCAAGTCTTCCTGCCGTTCTCTGCAATGGTGGAAGCTGCAAGCGGAGACACACTGTTAGACAGGATTGAGATACACACACACACGTACACTACACATACATTTACACTATACACACACACGTACACTACACATACATTTACACTATACACACACGTATACAGACACACACACGTACACTAAACATACATTTACACTATACACACACGTATACAGACACACACACGTACACTACACATACATTTACACTATACACACACACGTATACAGACACACACACGTACACTCCACATACATTTACACTATACACACACGTATACAGACACACACACGTACACTACACATACATTTACACTATACACACACGTATACAGACACACACACGTACACTACACATACATTTACACACTGTGTATGCGTGCGGTTGCCCACTACTCACTACTGTGTGTGCACTTGGATGGGTTAAATGCAGAGGTAAAATTTCATGTATGGGTAACCATACTTGACAATACGTCACTTCACTTCACTATACACACACGTATACAGACACACACAAGTACACTACACATACAATTACACTATACACACACATGTACACTACACACACATGCACGTACACTATACACACATAGACGCACACAAACGGTATATATAGACAGATCTACTCTGAGTCTGGTGTTCCATCAGAGATCTCTGATTGGTCCTCTGTATGTGCTGCATTTTGGTGCTTCCTGTTGGCTAATTATGGTGGTTGAAAAGCTAAGTGGATTTGGTGGTTAGTCACGCTGGCTACGGACTGAAAGCATTTGCAGATGGGCTTGAGCATTTCAGACGTACACGATGCGTGTTTGGGTGTGTGCTTGTGTGTGTGTGTGTGTGTGTGTGTG